>JAVSCE010011498.1:0-27068 GCA_032199065.1 Smutsia gigantea
GGGCCAGAAGACAACGAGAAGCATGGGCAGACCACCCCTTGACAAAGATCAATGTGCCTACTGCACGGAGAGAGGGGGAGTAGCCAGGGGAGTTCTTACCCAGGCCTTGGGACCCTGGAAGAGGCTGGTGGCATATCTGTCAAAGAAACTGGACCCGGTGGCCAGCGGATGGCCATCCTGCTTAAAGGCCATTGCAGCAGTCACGATCCTGATCAAGCACGCTGACAAACTAACTATGGGACAACAGGTGACTGTAATTGCTGCCCATGCCCTAGAGAGTGTTATCCGCCAGCCTCCTAATCGGTGGATGACGAATGTTCGCATGACTCACCTCCAAAGCTTACTGCTGATGGAGAGAATCATTTTTGGCCAGCCTGCCCTCCTTAACCCCGCTACCTAACTGCCTGAGGACACTGAGGAGCCAGTTGTTCACACTTGTGCAGACATACTGGCTGAGGAAACTGAAGTCAGAAGTGACCTCACAGACACCCCCTGGCCTAACGGTACCACCTGGTTCACGATGGCAGCAGCTTTGTAGTTGAAGGTAAGAGGATGGCTGGGGCTGTGGTAGTAGATGGAGAGCAGACAGTGTGGGCAAGCAGTCTACCTGAAGGGACCTCAGCTCAGAAGGCAGAACTCATAACCTTGATACAGGCTTTGAGGCTAGCTGAGGGGAAAGCCATCAATATCTACACGGATAGTAGATATGCCTTTGCCACAGCACTTGTACATGGTGCCATCTATCGGCAGAGAGGATTACTGACATTGGCAGGTAAAGAGATTAAAAATAAAGAGATAATTCTGAGTCTATTAGAGGCAATGCATTTGCCAAAAAAGGTGGCCATCATACATTGCCCTGGGCACCAAAAAGCCACCGATAAGATAACTAAAGGAAATCAGTTGGCTGATCAGGCAGCAAAGAAAGCTGCTCACGGAACCCCAATATTGCCAGCAATGAGTGACTATGAGACACAGCCCAGCCGTTAGAAATTCCAGTATACTAGAGAAGATTGCCAAGTCATGAATCGCCTAGGGTGCACTATAGAGACGCCTCAAGGATTAAGAAAGACAGAAGATGGGAAAATCATATTCCCCCAGAGGGAGGCTAAAGAATATGTGGAACAGCTCCACCGGCTCACCCATCTGGGGACCAAACACCTGAAAAAGACAGTAAAATCGTCCCCCTTCTATGTAATTGGAGTTCCTGAAGTTGTTAATGCTGTAGTTAAACATTGTATCCCTTGTGCCATGACGAATGCAGGTTTTAACCGATAACCCACTGGACAAAGATTACGGGGTGATCGACCTGGAGCTTACTGGGAAATAGACTTTACTGAAATAAAACCTGCCACATATGGAAATAAATATATACTAGTTTTTATAGATACCTTCACAGCATGGGTAGAGGCATACCCAACTAAGACAGAAACTGCCAACATAGTGGCCAAGAAGATATTAGAAGAAATTTTTCCCAGGTTTGGAATCCCTAAGGTAATCGGATCTGACAATGGGCCCGCCTTCGTTGCTCAGGTAAGTCAGGGATTGGCCAAACAAATGGCGTTTATTTGGAAATTACATTGTGCATATAGACCCCAAAGCTCAGGACAGGTAGAGAGGATAAATAGAACTCTAAAGAGACCTTGACTAAATTAGCCTTAGAGACCGGCGGGAATGACTGGACAGCTCTCCTTCCCTTTGCCCTGTTCCGGGTAAGAAACACCCCAGGGCGTCTTGGACTAACCCCCTATGAGCTTTTATGTGGAGGACCACTCCCCCTTGTGGGAACAGGAAACATACATAACCCTGATGCTGTCCTTTCTCAACCCTTATTCGTCTGCCTAAAAGCCCTAGAAGTAGTTCGCCAGCAGGCATGGGAACAACTGAAGGAGGCCTACTCCACTGAGACCACCACCGTCCCTCACCAGTTCCACATAGGAGACGCTGTCTACGTATGCAGACACCGTGTTGGGAATCTTGAACCCTGGTGGAAAGGACCCTACCTAGTCCTGCTGACAACTCCCACTGCAGTGAAGGTCGAAGGAATAGCCGCCTGGATCCACGCCTCCCACCTAAAAGCTGCACCAAAGGCAGAAGAAAATGAGTCCTGGCACGTGGAAAAGACTGGTAATCCTCTTAAGCTTTGCTTACACCATCTCGGAGTAGCAGCTGGAGTAAGTACTGGAACTGCAGCTTTGATACAAGGGCCTCAGCACTTCCAGATGTTGAGAGCCGCAATGGATGAGGACTTACGAGCCTTAGAACAATCTATCTCCAAACTAGAGGAATCCCTGACTTCTTTGTCTGAAGTAGTATTGCAGAATAGAAGAGGGCTAGATTTGTTGTTTTTGAAAGATGGTGGACTGTGTGCTGCATTGAGGGAAGAATGCTGCTTCTATGTAGATCATTCTGGAATCATAAAAGACTCCATGTCTAAGTTGAGGGAAAGGCTAGATAAACACCTGCAAGACCGAGAGTCTCAGCAAGGATGGTTTGAAAGATGGTTTAGTAAATCTCCTTGGTTTACTACTCTAATATCTTCCCTTTTAGGACCTATTCTAATTTTGCTTTTGTTACTCACTATTGGCCCTTGCATCCTGAACAAATTAGTAACTTTTATTAGAGAACAGATTAGTGCAGTACAAATTTTAATGTTAAGACAGCATTACCAGTCCGTACCTAATTCTGAGAAAGAATTTTTTTAACAATATAGAACTCTAGTTCTATGATTAGAACTATACATAAGAAGAAGTGGGGAATGAAAGGACCAAACTAATGCCATGACAGGCCCCAGAAAGCCTCAGAAATCAGAGGGCCTGAGTTTCAGTTTCCCCGAAACCACCTGAAAGAATAGGAAAACTTTAAGTAGGCTCTGACCCTTGGCCTGAGTCATAAAAACCGGCCTGAACACAATGACACAATAGCTTGCAAACCCGTGCCTAGTAAATCCTCCCCAAAACTGATAGATTGTGAAGATAAAGCCCTGTGAGACCCTAATTGAAATATTTTTGCTATTGAATCATCAGCAGACCTCCCCCTTGCCTCCCCCTGGTTGTGGTCCCTTTTCCTTTAAAACCTCCTGTGATTTCTGCTCGGGGTCAGACTCTGCTCCTGCGTGAGTCATGAGTCTTGACCCCAGCGCGCTGGTGGAATCAATAAACCTCTTGCTGTTTGCATCAAGACCGGTCTCTTGTGAGTATTTGGGTCGCCGTCCATCCCTGGGCTGAGCAGGGCCTGTTTTCTGGGTCTTACAGGTGCATAGTAAGAGTATAGTAAATGTAAGCTTCTATTAGGCATTTTGTGGAGTTGTTTACTATGTTGGAGTACTGTATGCAGTATTTAACCTAAAGATGACACTGTAAGCTCTCAGTTTTTGCACTGACTTGATAAATCAATAGTAGCCAATACTATAAAATAAATCCCTTAAGCATAGAATGTGAAATTTAAAAATGCAGTTTGTATAAAGATAATTATTTCAAAGGAAAATTCATTTCAGTAGCATTTCTAGAACCAGGTCTATATCCACATGGATATGTGACCTCAGGCCAGTCGCTTAGATTTATAAAGTCAGACATTTAAAATTAATATTTGAAGCTAGCAAATTTAAACTATTTATAATTAGAGAAGTTGAAGTCAGAAATCACATAGCTAATTAGTGCAAAATTTGCAGTGTTATTCTATGCAGTGTTATTCAATGTTACTGCATTAATACAGTCAACAAATATGTATTAGCAGCCACTCTAAGTCAGTCGATTAATGTCAGCATCTATAAAATAAGACTGGATAGACACATTGTGTAATGGGCTTTTGAACTCTAAAATCCTCTTTCTCTGTGAAACAAAATTAAGAATCTTTCTAATCCTTAATTGATTGATTATCTTCTTCAGAAATGCAAATTAAACTCTGAGATCACTTACTTAAGGACATGAGAATTCAGAAGCCCTGTTATCGACTAGGGCTTGGAGAAATAATGTGATTTCTCTGAGCTTCAGGGTTTTTGTCTGAAGAATTTGGAATAACACATAGCAGGGCTATGACACAGAAAGGAGCCCGAGTGCCTCCACACTACGAATTCCACCATTACCACATGTACTAGCTGGTGGGTATATAGACATGTAAACACCAAGTTTAATCAACTGCCCCCACACTGATCCAGGTTTGTGAGGTAGTTTGCAAGATAGTTGCTCTTTAGAAACTGAGAATTTTTCTTTCTATAAACTACATTGTAACATTACCAGCACTTTTCCATCTTTACAGTCACAAAATGTTAAGGATAAATGGAGTCCCGTCACTCAATTTTTGGTTGAAAAATTGAGACAGAACCTTTAACAAGTAGCTAGTTTCAGAGTAGCACAACCTTGTTCTTCTGAATTCTATTTTCTGATTTTAAGTGAATTGAGTAAATGACATTTCCTGAGTATCACTCTTAGGTGCTTTAATACAGATCATATTGAAACAAGTATCTCTATACTGTTTTATATTTTTGAGTTATGTGATGCCTTCATATTTAATATGTCTTTCTTGAAAATGTATCACTATGAAATTGTCCATATTAATCTCTAGTTATTACTCTTGACAAAACTGTCTTAGTTTGATATTAGCATAACTATAGAAGCTTCTTTTTGTTGGGGTTTACATAGCATTACTTCTTCCTTTTAATCTTTCTATTTCCTGATGTTTTAGGGGAGGCTTTTAATTAACATATGATGAAGTTTAAAAAATATCCGTTGTTGGAACCTTAAATTTTTAATCTTAGAAATTAGTCTAATTATATCTAATGTGATTAGTGATAAATTGGATTCATAGTGCCATCATACTATTTGCTTTTCTATTTGACCCTTATATTTTAAGTTCAGTCACTCCTTTCTTGCCTTCTTTTGGGATATTCAACATTTTTAACATTCCATTTTTCTTTTATTAACTTGGTTTTACACCAACAATTACCATTGTGCACTATTGTATATATTAGTTACCCTAAAAATGACCACATGTGTGCTATGCTTATTAAAATTTACTATAATTTATTACTAGTACAAGTTTTCTAACAGTACTAGTAGGATCTACCCCAACACTTTAATTCTATTTATTTCTGCTCTTTGTGTTACACTTATCAATTTTAGTTTTCATTATCTTACATTCCACAAGGCAATTTTATCATTGTTTTTTATAACCAGCAGTCTATTTGAGGTAGCGGTTGAGGTTGCTTTTTTCCCCATAAAAATATCCTATTGTTCTGGTGCTATCCATTTGATTTGTTATTTTTCTAACTTCTTAAGGTAAAATCTTAGATCATAAATTTTATACCTCTCTCCTAAACTTTAAATCTAAATCTTTAGCTGCATTCCCAAATGTTTTCATGTTGTATTTTAATTTTCTCTTAAAATATTTACATTTTTTCTTTTGACTTTTCTTTGACTAACAGATTCTTTTATGGTGGTTTTACTTATTTTTTTTCTGCTATATATCCTAATGTTATTAATTCTAATATTATTTTGTCAATGAGAATGTTGTTCAATGTGATTTCAAGCTTTTGAAATATACTGAGATGTGTTACAGCCTGGCATATAATCTATTCTAGTGAACAGTCCCTGTGCAGTGGAAGAAAAAAAAGTGTATTCTTGATTCTTGGATATAGTTTCCTATAAATGTCCATTAGGTCAAGTTACTTGACTGTTTTTCAAATAAAATGTTTTATATATTTGTTTTTTCCTTGCATTGTTCTACCAGTCATTAAGATGGGTATTTAAATCTTCAACCTTGGTTATTGATGTGTCTATTCCTCTCTTGGATTCTGTCAAATTTTACTTAATGCTATTAAAGGTCTGTTTGGCCTATATAAGCATTTAAAAGTGTATTTCCTTGATAAATTGATGCTTTTGTCATCATAAAATGTCCTTTCTTTCTTTACTTTGAAGTCTACCTTAATATAGCCACATCAGTAGCTTTCTTGCTCCTGGTGTTTGCCTTTTTCATGATTTGATACTCTGATTTTCACCTTAGTGGTGTCTTTTAAGTGTTTCTTATAAACAATGTATGATTGAATCTTCCTTTTTAAAAATGACCACTTTGACAATCTCTTTCCTTTCATTAGTGATTAGGCCATTTATGGATTACTTTGGTGCCACTAAATTTACTTTTAATCTTTTCAAAATCCTAGAGGGAGAGGCATGTATTTACTTAGGGGAAAAGATGGTTTCCTAAAGATAGGTTAGTGCCTAGGGCAGGGTAAACAGAGGCAACCAACCTGCTTCCCCTTCAGCAGGTAGAGGTGGGAGGGACAACCTTAGGTCAAGATGTCCATGTGTTGACAAATAACATCTACTCCTGTACAGAGCCACACCAGTAGCTGCGGAAGAAGGCTGACCATCTAGATGAGAGTGGTTCTTGGAGCTCCTGTCACAAAACTTGAGTAGAGCCTACTGATTAAAAGACACATGAGCACTTGTTACCCAAGGACTTTGCTGTACCTCTATAATAAATTAAAACAGTTTAGACTAAATATGGCTACACAATCGGGCTCTCAATTTCTATATTTCAACTGCTAAGGTGAAGATCCAAGTAGAATACAGTCATTACCACACTTTTTGAAATTATGTGTCAATCATAATATTCTGTCAGTGTTAATGGCATTTGAAGGGCCCTATCAAAAGAATTGCAGCTATGTTATGTGTAAAACATATTAGATAAGCTCAGCAAACTTGTATTTTTCATTGTTTATTTTCATTTCTTCCTTTTCTTCTATGGATGAACTTCAAAGTTATTGTGTTTCTTTATCAAGATGCTATGCATAACGATCCTGAATGCTTTAAGACAATTGTTCTTTTAGATGGTTGTTAATTATACCCTTCTGGCATAGTTATTGTATTATTACTAACACTGTGTCATATAAAAAATGCCATTCAAGTGTTGTAGCATAATTAAAGTAACTGAAAATAAGATGATTCATATGGAAATTAAAATTATTTATGAATTTTGTTGAGCTGGAAATGTGTTTTACTAAATGACATTAGATTTGTTAATTTAAGTGAATGATGAAGGAAATCAAGGGGATATCTTGTTCTCACCTCAGTTTGTTCCATATGCATAAGCTATTTTATCTGTCAATGTCCCTTTTGATTTTTCATTTTGCCTTTTGATTATTTAAAATAAATGTCCACTTTGAAATACTTTAAAATATATTCATTATAATATACCTGGTGGGAAAGTGGTGCAAATTAATCAAAAAGAACTCATAGATCAGGTTTCCAGTCAAATTTTAACAGAACTACATTGAGATAAAAATGGTTTTCAGAAAAGACTGAAAGCTCTTCATCAATTCAAAATAATGATTTTACTCACCTACCTACACAGTTGACCTTTCTCCACAGTACTATGGCTGTCTAAGTACTTCTGCTGTATTGTATTAATGTCTTCCTATATCTACAAATTTGATTATTGTTCTATTTCCATGGATCATTACATTTTTCTATTCCAGCAGAGATCCCTGTGGTCAAGTTCCTGAGGGATCTTTGCTTATTTTCTTTTTCAATCATGTGCATTTTATATTTACTATTAAAAATCTGAATAATGGCACATTCTCCAAGTGTAGATCTGATTGTGATAAACCTCTCTGGGGAATTCTGTGCGTTTTCATATGTCGAGGAAAACTGATGAGAGCATTTCTAATGAGAAATCCCTGGAACAAGAAAATACAGATTACCTATTTGTCAGAATATATTACAAACTATAGAGACTACCTTTTTTTACATAAAAGGCAATTTCTCTTTTCAGTAATTGAATATTTCCTAACCAATTCATTGCTTTGTCTAAGTTAATTGATCAAATATTTCAAATATATTACCTACTTTTGTCTCTAAAATATCTTGACTTAATTCTTTTACAATATATATCTTGCTAACCATGATCATGTAAGCCTTTATTTGAAAAATGCTATGTATTTCATAATATACTAACTAAATTTTTTTTTACCTTAAAACACTTCATCAAACCTTTAAGGCTTTCTCTTTTTCTTGAAGAAAATATGGCTCTCAGAATTTATGCAATTTTATCAAACTAGTTGTTTAAGTGGAAAAGCTCTTTTATATCATAGTTCCATAAAGGCATCATTTTCTAGCTATTGCTTTTGGCAAATTTATGGAAAGAAAAAAATGGCAGTGACAAGTATATGTTTTGCAGTCATAATTACAACACATTTATGAAGAGTTATATATTATTGCACATAAATTAATGGCTTCCATTCATAAAAATTGATTATTTCTAATTGCAGATTGTATTAAATTTCAAGTTGAGCTAATGGAGAGTTTTCTTCTAAATCCTTTTTTTTTTTTAAATGGGAACTAAGAATCATACTTGGGTTCAAAATCTTTACCGGTTCTTATTTTGAACTCTACAGACATTTCCTGGTTTATGATGGTCCAAGTTAGGATTTTTTTGACTTTATGATGGTGCACTAGCTGTACACATTCAGTAGAAACCATATATTTTGAATTTTGACCTTTTCCCAGGCTGGCAATATGTGATAGGATACTGTCTCCGGATGCTAGGCAGTGAGATGCAACTCCCAGTCAGCCACATGATCACAAAGGTGAGTAACTGGCAGACTTATAACTGTACCTGTACAACCATCCTGTTTTTCACTTTAAGTATTGTATTCAATGAATTATCGAAGTAGTGAACACTTTATTAGAAAGTAAGCATCATGTTAGGTGATTCTGCCCACCCGTAGGCTAATGTAAATGCTCTGAGTGTGTTTAAGGGAGGCTAGAACTCATAATGATTGATAGGTTAGATGTATCTTATACACTTTCAACTTACAGTATCTTCAAGTTATGATGGTTTTATAAGGACATGACCCCATCATAAGTCAAGAAAGATTCTGTATTAATCTCAGAATTCTAGAAAGAAAGAAACACTGCATTTGTTAATGCTTCAGTTAATGCCACAAAATCTCAGTGGTTTAACACAACACAACCACCATTTATTCTCTCTCACAGAGCAGGTCCCACATGGGTCAGCAGGAACAACATGCAGGTTGATGAGGCTCCTTGTTGCAATGACACTATATACACATGGTAGCCTTTGTCACTGCTGCAGAGGAGAACCTCTGGAGAATGGCCTTTGGACATTATACTGTCTCCAGCAAGAACTGACCTTTCTGCTTATATCTCATTGACTATAGCTAGTGACATGGGCCTGTTTAAATAAAGGGGCGCCAGAAAATTTGTGTGTGGTGGTTGGGGGATAAAATATTTGGCAAACATCACTAACCTTGCCACATGGATATCTGCCATTACTGATACCCTGGCTGTAGGGCCTTCTAATCTAAGAAGCAGCCCTTAAATGCACTGCCAAGATGGCGCTCACCAGATGAGAATGGGGTGGTGCCCAGGCATTTTGGCGGGCTATGACGTTAGTCTACCTGTGTTCTGGGTATCTCCCTATTGGTGGCTTGAGTCTTCCGCAACCGTGATCAGCTCTTGGACACCATTTGCTTGCATTGTGTGCCTACCTGCGTGAAGAGCTTGTGACTGCTTGACCTTTATGCTGATTGGCCCATGAATGTTATATATACTCTGCTGTTTTGCAATAAATGAGTTCCTGCTTTGACTGAGCTCCGTGTCGCGTCTGTTTGTCTCCAGCCTCGAGCGGCGAGGTGGAGGCTTGTGTTCAGTTGGACAGTCAGCACTCACCCTTCCCGGTTCTGCCTTGCTGGGGTGTGTCTCCCCCTTCCCGTCCTCTCCGCAGGTTCAGAGGGGGTTTGGGGGAGGCTAAAAACCCTGATACCTAACTGTCAAAATGTATGAACAAAAAACCAGACCCCCGGGGTAATTCATACATTTTTAGAACTGAAAACCTGAGAACAAATAACTTTCCTCCTGTAGAAGACCTAACTCTGTTTCATATAAATAACATGAAAAATTAAGAAAATAAAAACAATTATTTCTAGGCGACATACCAATTTTTGTTTTGGTTTCTAATGTCGGTGGCAACTGTTTGATAAAATATGCTCCTCGTGCTTTCTTTCTTTTTTCCCTGTGTGATGATGCTGTGTACTTCACAGAGGACATAGGTGGATTTGAAATAGAGACTACTTGAAATCAAAATAAAATTTACATAAATAGGTGTGGAAGGTTGTACAGAGAGATTGAATTAAATATAAGTGATACACAGAGGGAAATAAGAAGTACAAGAAAGGCAGGTTCTCTCTCATGTGTATTAGTTTCTTGTGGCTGCTGTAACAAAATACCACAATCTTCATTGCTTAAAACAACAGAAATGTATTCATTCACGGTTCTGGAGACTAGGTGTCCCAAGTTAGTATTGCTGTGTCCAGCTCAAAGTATTGAAGGGCTGTGCTTCCTCTGGAGGCTATGTTTTCTGTTTCAGATTGTGGTGGCTCCCACCTCAATATCCATAATTTAATCACATCTGAAATGATACTTTTTCAAGTAAATTAACATTTACAACTTACAGGTATTACAACCTGAAAGTTCTGGGAATAATTCAGACTACTATATCATATGAAAGCTTTCTTTATTCATGCCCTAAATCTAAAGGAATTTTTCCAAACAGAAAGAAATGTCTTTAAATAAAATGATGTAACAGAGCTGTATGCCTGGGGAATTGTAAAGTTTTCTTTGCAGTATCATTTTTTTTTCATTTAATTCTTTTTTTGTTTGTTTTGGTATCATTAATGTTACAATCACTTGAACAACATTATGGTTACTAGACCCCTATTATCAAGTCCCCCCATGATGCTTTAGCTTTGCCATGACTTACATACTTCTCTCCTTCCTTTTCTCCGGGAGCCAGATAAACTCTGACCAGTCATTATGGATAAAACAATGACTTAGGTAAGATTGCCTTATCTTCCCCAATCAGTTACCTTCAGTGCCTATATCCCATTCACTGGTGCTCTCATTTTGCTTTCTTTCTGCTTTGTGTGACTATAATGAAAGTAACAAGTTTAGGAAGGACTTGATACCTTTGGTCAGACAGGCTTTTCCATGCTCCTTAAATGATACTGCAAAGAAAACTTTAGAGCTCCCCAGGCATAAAACCAGCTCTGCTATATCATTTAATAAATTAAAACATTTGTTGAATGCATCTCATGTGCAGGGCACTGGGTTAGGCCCTAATCTCATTTTTAATAACAGCCATCTAGATCCCAGTTCAGGTTATTACTATGTTACGAACAGATCACTTCCATAGCATAAAGGCTCACTTGAACGTTAATTTGTCCTTCAACAAACCCACAGCTAAATTCTCATATTTGCTACTTTATTGAAATGGTCCCATCATTCAAACCAGAATGAATTGCAAGACTTTGAATCTGACACCACAATAGAGTAAATTTAACAAGCTTAAGTAATACTGTAGAAGGGGAAAAAAAGCTAGGTGAAGAACATTGTATATCTGATACACAGACTACATGTAGCTTGATTTTAATATTTCTGTTGCAACAAGACAAAAGATTGGTATAGCTTTCCTCTGCAAAATGATAAACCATGAGAAATAAATTTTCATGGATCATATTCATATATGAAAAAAATTTTCCTTATTCTCTCCGTTATTCATTATGCTACAGGCTATAAAGGGATTTTCATCTGCTTCATCTTCTGGGCTTTTTCTGGTGTTATTTAATTAAAGTTTAAAGAATTAAATGAACCAGGATGCTATGGTTACACAAGAATGAGGAAAGGTCAGGCCGACAAATCCACTGAGGCGTAATGGGTCACAGGCTGATTTTGGAATTATCATTCACAATAATTTTTTTTCCAGTCTAAAGACTAACATTAATGTATTTAAAAACTAGACAGATTATAAAGATCAGAGTTCCAGGTCAATTTCATGGGATAAAACTATCTGGGGAAAGACATGCTTTTAAAGGTATTTTGAGGCTATTTTAATCATCATCCCTGTCAGTTTTGGTTATTATGAATAATACAATTTTCAGTTTCTCCTATTTTGAGAATAGTTGATTCCACTTAAAATGGCAGCGTTTGATGGAATTTAAACAGATGCATCCATACTTATTTAAACAATCTATGAAGACATGTAGTGTTGAATATGGTTTCATTACTTTTAGCGTTCAGTTTAGTGCAAAGGACAATACCAAGAGCTGGTGGGTTACCAGCGGGTGTGAGCCGCCCGGGACAGCTTTGGCCAGCAGGGGGCGCCGCATGGAGCCTCTGCTCCATCCCTTTGGGACCTGCTGCTCTGCCTGCGGCGGGAGGGTTCCATGGAAATGGACCTGAGCTGCTGCAGCCACTGCCCGCTGTGCGGTGAGCCGTGTGGTCTAAGCAGCTGCAGACCCTGCAGAAACACAAGTCCCAGGATCTGGGAGCCCAAAGCTGCCATCGCTGGCTATAGGCTGGCGCCATCCCACTGTCCTTCCTGTCCTTGGCGGTGACTCCCCAGCGCCGGGCCTGCAGGCTGGGGCACGAGCAGGTGGGAGAAGTGAGGAGGTGCAGGGCTGGTTCACATACACCGCCTCCGCTTCTGATTTCGCCCTCCTGCCACCAAGGCTGGTCCTCCGCTGTCCCCAGAACCATCAGCAGCCCACATGACCACTTGCTGTCCTCAGAGTATTATGTCCGGATTTCAGTATCCTCAGAGACCAGAGACCACCAGGGAGACCGAGTCACATATGCAAGAGCAAAGGGCGTTTATTACGGGCTTAAGCTCGGACTCCCAGCATTTCCACCTAGGTAGTGGAGGTGAGCTGAGAGCCCCAGACAAAGGCAGGCAGGATTTTTACGGGCGTTGGGAAGGCGGGTTTACAGGAAACTGGGACATAGACACAGCAATCCAATCATAATTACACAACATTATTGATGACAATTCTAGCCATACATGTCATTTGGAGCATTCGTTACTTTTGGCAGGATCCAATCACAATATTTAAGGTATCTTTGGAATTAACCAATTACAGAGTGAACTTAGGGTCCTGTCTGATGACTAACAGGTTAACCTTTTGCTTTTTACAGCAGGGACTTATCTATATCTCTTGCCCACAGACCCCATCCTCAGGAATGTAGGGAGGCTTTCGGGCTCTCCTGATTGGATGGCAATAAGGTGGTTACATGCTTTGGGCAATATGTAACTACTTGAAATTTTCAGGGAGACTGAAACTTAGGCCTTCTAATTTTTGAGGCTTCCTGAAGCCTGCCATGGTGTTAGTTTGGTCCTTTCATTCCCCCCTCTGTCTTGTAACTGACCCAATCTTGGGTCAGTCGATTAGTGGGTTAGATTTTGGATCTCTCATAAAATAATAAATCAAATTATAAATTAAACTATGAATTGAAACATCAAATCAAAGGGAAAGAGACATAGACAAAGGTATATGCAAAGCGATTTGCAGAAGCAAAATAGCTGGTTAGTTACTAATTTTAATTATGGTCTACTGATGTTTGTCTTATTTGCCATAGGTGGCACAACTTTATTCCAGCAAACTTGCTTTCCTCTATCGTGCACACAGCCAGCCTCTTTGCCTGCAATGAGAGTTGCGGCATAATAAGAGGTTTTTCCCAGTTGACATCTAAACCTGCTTAGATAGCAATGTTGGGGCATGGTAAGTCAGGAAGGGATGGATAAGGCAACATGATCTTCTTTTTGACAGAATTTACAAGGGTCGCCATGTGATCCACCATATTTGTCTAAAACTTTTCGGAGTTGTTTCCCGAAGTGTTCAAACCCCCCATTGACATACAGTGCTAGAAAAGGAAAGAGGAGAAATAGCAACATAGTGATGATAGTTATAAGGAAGAGTCTTATCAAGTTCTCTGAAGTAGGAGTTTATGTGGATTGGTCAGGTGACGTTCTGCCTTCCACTGACTGGAGTCTTTTTCTGGGTCTAGCATCGAGGGCAGTGGTGTCTGGGCCTCTGCATGGGTCTAGCTTCCTGGGTCCTGGAATGGGTCTGCTGGTCTCACATGGGTGTAGTGGATCCAAGCGGCTATTCCGTCTACCTTTAAAGCAGTTGGAGTAGTTAGTAAGACGGTGTAAGGTCCTTTCCACCGTGGCTCGAGGGTTTCTTGCCAGTGCCGTCTGACATAGACCCAGTCACCGGGCCGGTACCGATGAGGCTCTGGGGGCGCACCTGATTCATAGAGAGCACGTAATTTAGGCCACACCTGTTTATGAGACCATTGAATGGCCTGAATTTATAACAAGTTACGATCTTCTATGTCCATCAGGGCAGCTGCCTGAAGGTTAGGGATAATAGGGGCAGGTTTTCCATAAAATATTTCAAAGGGAGTCAGACCCATTTGGTAGGGGGAGTTTCTTACCTGATACTGGGCAAAGGGGAGGAGCACCACCCAGTCTCCACCAGTCTCTAAGGTCAATTTAGTCAGAGTCTCTTTTAGAGTTCTATTCATTTTTTCTACCTGTCCTGAACTTTGGGGTCTGTATGCACAATGTAATTTCCAATCTGCCCCAATAAACTGTGCAACTCCCTGACTTACCTTAGACACAAAAGATGGTCCATTGTCTGACCCTATAAGCTGAGGAAAACCATACCTTGGCAGGATTTCTTCTAATAACTTTTTTCCCATGACAGTGACAATGTCACTCTTGGTGGGGAAGGCTTCAGTCCATCCTAAAAACATGTCTATGAAAACTAAAAGATATTTATAGCCACACTTGCCTGGTTTTATTTCAGTAAAATTAATTTCACAATTGGCCTTGGGCCTCTTACCCCGTAGGTGTTGTCCTGGATTTTTGGAATTAGAATAGGCATTAGTGAGTTGACACGCTTTGCATGCATGGACAATTTTGTTAATTTTTAAGTGCAAGTCCTTGGTTTTTACTTGAGATCGGCAGATTGCATCCCGCATTCTTTGTTCTCCCATGTGCGTGGATCGATATATTTTAGATAATACTTTTTCTGCAAGGGCCTCTGGGAGGATTAGTTTTCCATCTGAGTCTTTCCACCATCCTTTGTAGAATTGGCTCATAGGTCGCTTTTGGGCCCATTGGATTTCTTCCTCAGTATATTTTGGATTTTCAGGTATCCTGGGATCCCCAGGGTCAGGCAGAACTATAGGTAAGGCCTCAATGGATTTAAAAGTGGTCCCTTTAGCTGTTCTGTCAGCCAAGTTGTTTCCCTTAGCCACGGGGTGGTCTCTTTTTTGGTGGCCGGGGCAGTGGATGGTGGCCACCCTTTTTGGCAGCCAAAGGGCCTGTAGCAGGTCTATAATTTCTTGTTTGTTTTTAATAGTCTTTCCTTCTGTGGTCAGAAGACCCCTTTCCTGGTATATAGCTCCATGTACGTGGGCTGTTGCAAAGGCATACCTGCTGTCCATATAAATGTTGACTTTAAATCCCTCCCTAAAGTCAATGCCTTAGTTAGGGCTGTCAGTTCAGCTTTTTGGGCTGAAGTCCCTGGAGACAAGGGTTGGGCCCAAATTACCTCAGTATCTGTGGTCACAGCCGCTCCTGCTTTTCTCTCTCCATTTGAAATGAAGCTGCTTCCATCTGTAAACCAAGTGTGGTCTGTGTTTTGAAGAGGCACATCTGTTAGGTCTTCTCAGAAACAATGTACCTGGGCCATGATCTTCATACAATTGTGAAGTGGAGAGTCTGCACCAGGATCGGGCAGGAGTGTGTCTGGATTGAGTGAGGAGGGGGGCTGGAAAAGAATTCTGTCAGGGTTGAGTAGTAATGCCTGGTAATGAGTAATTCATGCGTTGCTGAGCCATTGATCAGGTGGTTGTTTTAGTACTCCCTCAACTGCATGGGTGGTGGTCACTGTCAGGACCTGTCTCAGGGTCAGCTTGTCACAATCTTTAACTAAGGATGCCATTGCAGCTACAGTTCACCTGTTTGTTAACCTCCCTGAGGTCCTGTACTGGTCTATAATCATCTGTTCCAGGCTTTTTAACAGGGAGCAGGGGAGTATTCCAGGCAGATTAGCAGACTCTCAAAACACCTAGTTTTAGCAGATGATGGATATGAGATTTGATTCCCTCTTTGGCTTACTGTGGCATAGGGTATTGCCTGACTGTCACTGGATCTGCTCCCGACTTGAGTTCCACAAATACTGGTGGGCAATGGCGAGCTAGTCCTAGGCCACCAGTTTCAGCCCAGGCTTGTGGATACTCTTGGTGCCACTGGCTAATGTGGCATCTGGAGTTAGGGGCTCTTCATATAATCGGAATGTTGTGCCCCTGTGTCCACCAAGAAATTAGTTGGTTTCCCCTCCACCTTAAGGGTTACCCTGGGTTCGGGGAGGGGCTCCAAACCCCATCCCATCTAGTGGGAGTCTTCCCCAGCTAACAACACCCTGGGTTCAAGGTTTTTTTTGGGGGGCAGTCCTTAGCCCAGTGCCCTTCTTGTTTGCACCATGCACATCGGTTTTTATTTTTGTAGCATCCAGCGGTCGTGTGTCCTTTTTTACAGAAGGAGCACCAATCTCTATTTGATGATGACTTACAGTGTTCTGAATCTGCAATTTCTTCTAATTTTTGGCGGCAGTCCTTTGAATCTGCCGTCATAGCTATTAACACTCTGGCTAAATTTTTGTTCTGCCTGTTTTCTGCCTTTATTTGTTTTTCCTTGGCACTGTCCCTGTTGGCACTCAACTATTTCTACTAAGTCCTGGAGAGTCTTTTCTCTGAGGCGTTCAACCTTTTGTAGCTTTTTCTTAATATCTGGTGCTGCCTGATTAATGAAAGCCATAGCCACAGTTGACTTGTGTTCTGCCTGTTCAGGATCAAATGGAGTGAACTGTCTAAAAGCTCCTATCACCCGTTCGAGGAAGGGAGCTGGCTCTCGTTTTCTCCCTGCTTTAATTCATACACCCTAGTCAAATTAGTAGGCCTTCTAGCGGCTGCTTTGAGACCTGCCAACAGAGCCTGGTGGTAGACTGTAAGGCGCTCTTTACCTTCTCCTGTGTTGTAGTCCCAATCAGGGTGAACAAGGGGAAATCTAGCATCAATGATAGCAGGGTTTATGGTGGGCACTCCATTTGGGCCAGGAATGAGTTTTTGCACTTCCATCAGGATTCATTCTCACTCCTCAGTTGTAAACAAAACCTGTAACAATTGCTGACAATCATCTCAAGTGGGTTGGTGAGTAAAGAGTAGTTTCTAGTAATCCAACAAGGCCCTTAGGGTTTTCAGAGAAAGGAGGGTTTTGTAGCTTCCAATTGTAAAGATCAGAGGAGGTGAAGGGCCAGTAGTGGTGAGGCTGATTTCCTGCCTCATCCATTGGCCTGGCAGCTCACAAGGGGAGCACAGTAGAGTCCACATCTGGGGTGGCCCCTCTTTGGCTACATGTTCTGTGGGCAGGTCCCTCCCTAGGAGAGGGTGGGGATGGTAAGGGCTCAGGGGAGAGGGGCAGAAGGGGATCGGGAGCTGGCACAGGAGGAGATGGATAGGGTGGAGGAGGAATGATAAGGTCCTCCTTTGTGCCTTCTTGTAAAACTGGGTAAAGGGAAGCCGAAGGCAAAGTTGAAGCCAGGGTTGGAGTAGACTCTGGCTTCTGTTTTCATCTTGGGGCTTCTTTCTCTGAGGGTCATGTCACCAAGACCTGTGGAAAAACTGGAGGAGCTAGAGAAGTTAAGGGCAGGAGAAAAGCCTTTACCCATGTGGGTGGGTTGATTACTAAATCCTCCAAGTGGCGATGTATGGTACCTGGTCGGGATGGCCCCCCACTCGTTGGAAGATTTTTCCTCTATTGCTTCTACAAGGGGAAGGTGAAAAGTACCCTCTGGTGGCCATCCTACTCCAAAGGTAGGCCATTCAGAGGCACAGAAGGTGGACATTTTTCCTTTTTTTTACATTTATAGACATATTGTGAGCTTAAGTTTTTACTTCTTCAAAGTGAATCAGGACCAGATCCAAAGGAGTGGATGCAGTTTGTCCCATATTGTTGGTCTGGCTCGAGAAAAATAGTATAAGAAGCAAGATTAAAACACCAAACACAGGAATTAGTCCTCCTGGCCAACGGAGAAAAAAACGAAGAGAGTATGAAGGTCTCTGGGGGCTCTGTAAAGTATGTAAGGTTAGTGCCCCAAAGTCCCATGAAAAATGGGAGGATTTTCTTTTAGACCGACCTCATCAGTCAAAGTCACAACGACTCAGTTAAACAAACTGAGCAGTCAAACAAGCAAAACAGAAGTACAGAACATATACACAATGGAGTTCCCTTGCTGAAGCTCCCTGGGTCTGGACAAAATGCCTCTGAGGCCACAGAGTAATGCCTTAGAGCTCCTCTGAGGCCACAGAGTAATGCCTCAGAGTTCCCTGAGATCTCGTTCACGAAACACCATTAATTCCCAGAGTGGTGCCGTGGGACTCAAACCCACTGTCTCAACCCTGTGAGTCCAAGACATCTCCTGAAACTCACTGTCTTGAGCATTCGCAGTGTTTCTGCCTGGCTCCTTTTAGGCCTTTTTGAAACCTAGCGCCCAACAACACCAGACCGAAACAGACAATGAACCAAAAAAGGAAACCAAAAAGAAATTAAACCTCAGAAAAACAAGCACCAGTCTGACAAAAGGTTAAGACAGAAAGACAGAGGGCCCAAAGGAAGTGAGTGCACTCACCAATTTAGCCGGCGGTCGAGCCCAACGTGTCGGGGTCACAGGGATTCTGGGGAGAGGAAACCCCCTCTGGGGAGGAGGAATCCCGGACAAGCCCCCAAATATTATGTCCAGATTTCAGTATCCTCAGAGACCAGAGACCAACAGGGAGACCGAGTCACATATGCAAGAGCAAAGGGCGTTTATTACGGGCTTAAGCTCGGACTCCCAGCATTTCCACCTAGGTAGTGGAGGTGAGCTGAGAGCCCCAGACAAAGGCAGGCAGGATTTTTACGGGCGTTGGGAAGGCGGGTTTACAGGAAACTGGGACATAGACACAGCAATCCAATCATAATTACACAACATTATTGATGACAATTCTAGCCATACATGTCATTTGGAGCATTCGTTACTTTTGGCAGGATCCAATCACAATATTTAAGGTATCTTTGGAATTAACCAATTACAGAGTGAACTTAGGGTCTTTTCTGATGACTAATAGGTTAACCTTTTGCTTTTTACAACAGGGACTTATCTATATCTCTTGCCCACAGACCCCATCCTCAGGAATGTAGGGAGGCTTTCGGGCTTTCCTGATTGGATGGCAATAAGATGGTTACATGCTTTGGGCAATATGTAACTACTTGATAGTTTCAGGGAGACTGAAACTTAGGCCTTCTAATTTTTGAGGCTTCCTGAAGCCTGCCATGGCGTTAGTTTGGTCCTTTCAAGAGGTCCAGGAAAAACCCTCTGTTTGTTGCCCCCACCCCCCTTTTCAACTTCAGAAGCCACTGGCGACCATGGGTAAGTCCCTTCTCTCTGGACCTCGGGTTCCCTGGATGCAAGGAACTGGGCTGCCCTCGCTGCTCTTCAGCCCCTGGTATTTTGTTCGCCTGTTGCTGTGACACGCTCCAAGGCCCATCCTTTTCCATGTCTGAGTGGCTCCTTATTGCTGCCGGATAATCCTGAAGTTTCCAGATGCTTCCACTCCAGGCTTTTCTTATCTCTTCTGCCCCAACTGGCGCCATGGTATCCCCCCACGCCCCTGCCAGTACCCCCTCAGGACAGCTGGTGTGGTTTTAGAAACATGAGACATGAAGTGTGTGATGGCTCCCCTGCCTTGAAGACGATATTCCTTGCTGGGGAAATCGTCCTGGTCCCCAGACCTGAGGACCCTTCCCTGGGTCTCCTCTTCAAGCCCGGCCCGAGCTGAGGAGTGTAAGGGAACCTGGCGCTCTTCCGGGAGTGGTTCTTGGTTAACTGAATCTCTTCTCCCCCTTAGTAATGATTCCAATAAATCTGAAGAGACCGTTTCTTGCTCAGTGTCCTAAATTTAAGAAAGTCTGAGCAGGAGTTCAGAATCCTTCAAGCCATGGGGTGAGCTTCTGGGCCTGAAGAAATAATGTTTATAAAAACAAACATTATTAGTGAAGTGCAAAGCCACCAGGGAAAGAATTACTTTGCCCCACTCACTCCCATTACATATTTACAAATGTGTAACTATAGGACTATCTCAGCTCGAGTTGCTGTGACCAAATGCCATGCACTAGCTAGCTTACAAACAACAGAAATTTATTTCTCACAGTTCTGGTTGGAAGTCTAAGGTCAGGATGGCAGCACCCATAGAGTCTCGTGAGAGCCCCTATTTAGGTTGCAGACTTCTGATTACTTGTGTCCTCACAAGGAAGAGAGCTTAGCAGCACAAGCAAGCTTTATCTGCAGTCTTCTAAGAACACTATAATCCCATCTACAGGGACCCACCCTCATGACTTCATCTAGTTCTAATAACCTCTCAAATGTCCCACCTTCTATGACATCACATTATGGGTTAGGGTGTCAACATATGAATTTGGGAGAATACAAACATTCAGTGAAGGCAAGGACCATTGAGATACGTTTCTTAAAAGAGTATATATAGGGATTTTATCTTTTAGTTTATCTCCTAGTAAAGAAGTAACTACTGATCTTTTGATTTTCTCTATTTCATATATTCCCTTATATTAAACAAAATGAAAAGACATAATAAACGTGAAGTTTTGAAAAGTCACAGTTCTACAACTCAATTGCAACTCTTTTCATTTTAAGCACATTGTTTTCTGTATTTGTGCATGCCTTCCAGGCTGTGATGGTAATATACAGCTTTAAGTTCACATGATAGATTTTTTTGAAACAAGAGAGAAAAACATTATAATGAGTTTTAACAGCTCTATAATACATTGTTCGGCAATTTCATAAACAGTTTACTAATGTGTAACTCTGAGGGGAAAATAAGTTCCCAGCATGGGGCAAATTACTTTTGAAGCTGAAATCAGTCAAAGGGAGAAATAGAGTGGGAGAAACTCGTTTATTGCTTACAAGCAGTCATTCACTTCTTACCCATGTCTCTTGAGACCCAGCTGCAAAAAGGGACCCCATCCAACCTCTCCAGTCCAGATATACCCTCACTCCCCCAACCCTTGTAATCACCTATTGTTATGGAGATGGTCTACTTCTCTCCAACCCTTGGAAACACCTGTTGATATGGAGATGTGCTAAGGTCAGGTGAGAGAGCCTGGAAATATTGCAGTTTTACTCAAAAAATGTTAAAATTTATTTTTAGTGAACACTCTTCAGTTGAGCAGGCATTTTATTGAGCAAGCATTGATCTTGTCACAAAACGTACTTAATTGACATACTTAAACCATCTATATTTTCATAGGTTTTAGGGCTTTTTGCTTGCTTCTTTGGCATTATACTGTGAAAAATTTATTTTCATCCTTTAGGAATCAGAATAATATCCTATCCGTGTAGTGATTTATAATCATAGACTGTTTTTATTTGTGTTTAAATCACTTAAAAGCAAAATATTCTGAGTTAGGAAGGAACTTTATTATTTTTCCTATTCTCTACATAAGGAAACAGAGGATCCAAGAATTTAAGGCATCTGTGCTGATTGTTAGCATGCACCCCTTTGCCCTCAGCTCTGGCTTCTAACAATTTCAGCACAACAGGAAAGTTCCACTTGGCATCCCATTACAATGGCATAGGAAATATCTAGACCCTTGTACAGCAAGATGTTATCAGTGATTACATCTGGGAAGTAATTTTGGAAGTGGGATGGAAAGAAGAGTGAAGTTTCTGTTTTTATTGTATTCATACTGTGCTATCTGCATTTATTCAGCAATCATGTGCTCTTTATAAGAAGGAAAACTAAGATTCCTCTACAGAGTCCCCTCCATAGCAGAAATCACACTGCCTGCTATCATCATAAACTTTGCCTTTTGGTATATTCTTGGTAATTGATGATCTTAAAACTATACCATATCTATAGTATATTCTTTGTCATAGATGATGTTCTTAAAACTACACCATTGTTTTCTACAGAGCACATATTTACTACTAAGCTAATGATTCAGCTATAAACAATCACTGCACACTAAGAATGGACACAATAATGTGCAAGATCACTGAAGGCCATAGAGAGTCCAAATATTTTTAAATGGAACTCAAAACTTCCCATGGAAAAATGGGAGATTTTAACATACCTATATGACACGACTGACCAAACGAATGTGCATTGACACCTCTGTTTTATCTCATTGATTTCCTGAGCACAGCTGCATAAGGAATTAAATTCCTAACAGATTCAATATTATCTTAATGCAACTCTATCTTAGGGACAGAACAGTGAAACTAAGATCATTAGCATTATGGACATTGTTATCATGCAATACGTATTGGACTTAAAAACAATAAAACGACTACAGATTTCTGTAATGTAATAAAAATTTGAAAATTTGAAATTCATCAAAATGATGTGTATGTGTTTTGATCGGTGCAAATGGGATGAATTGGGATGTGAGAAAGTTTTATTTCCTTTCACTGTATTCCTCCTTTTTTCTGTCCCTCCTGTACACCTGGTATTGAGTTATAGGATCTTAGATCTGGGAAGATTCTTGGAAGCCTAATTCCTTTATTTCATTGAGGAGAAAACTATGGACTAGAAGAATCTGTGTGGAAGAAAGAGTGCTGGTTTTATGTGCCTGTAAAACAGCCAGTTGGACATATACAGCAGGCATTTGGAAAAAAAGTTTAACAGAAGATACAAGGCCTAGAGATGATATTGGACTTATATCAACATGTATAAGAGCTTGAGACACTCCTGGGAAAGTTTACAGGCTGAGAATAAAGTCAGGGTCAAGACAGAGGGCTCATAAAACCCCAACATTAAAGAGCAGGGACACAGAGCCCAACTAAGTTGCCAGTGGTACTATACTAGTCCATGAAATAAGAGAGAACCATCAGCTTGCAGTTCTGAGAGAGAAGCAAACCATCGAGCAAATGCAACAGGAAGGTCTGAAAACATAGGGTCCAAAAGTGCCCTTTGTATTAGGCTTTTGTCATATTTTTACATTGTTCTAAACTATCAGGATGGTTTTTGATTTTCTTATTGTCTCGTGAACACATTACATGAACCCACTAAGAAATTCTTCCCTCAAAACACTTGATGAGAAATGTACCACCAGCCAGACCGCAGGAGAGCACCTGAGGCTGAACTTGAGTACCCACCAGCCATATGTGGGTCTTAATAGTTGAAATGTTACTCGTTTCAACTGAGATGTGCTATAAGTGTAAAATAGATACTGGATTTCAGAGGCCAGTATAAAAATGTAAAATATCTCATTGATAATTTTTGTATTGATTGCATGTTCAAATTATAGTATTTTGAATATTACAGATTCTGTAAAATATATGAAGTTTAATTTCACTTGTTTGCTTTAACTTTTCTTAATGTGACCACTGGAAAATTAAAATTCCATATTGTGGCTTGCAAAGACCTGCAAATGCAATTATATTTGCATTATATTTCTCTTAGACAGGGCTGTGGTAGGCTGTACTTATTTCCCTCTGCTCGGGCTTTTCACAACATTCAGAGTAGCCAATTTTCCTTGTGACCTGGAGCCTGGCTCAAAGCACCAGCTTCAGCAGCCTCAGTCTATAGTGAGCCTCCATTTCACCAAATGCCTTTGGTTTACTGATTACATTTGGATCATGATTACACATGTGCTATGTTATTTGCTAATTTACAATGCAGATAGTTCCTGTTCTCTAGTTATTCCAAATTGTCACATTTTAGTTCCCCTCTAGGCTTTTTATGCATTCTATATCTATAATATTAATTCCTTAAATCCATAAACCAAAATAATAGGATCTGGTGAAAGCAACTTATTTCTGTCTATCAACAGTCAAATACATCTACAGTAATATTTTCTGGGCAGCCCTATACTCATGCTCTGACTTATGCCCCTGTAATTGTTGAGTCAGGATGACTAACATTATTATTAACTTTCAACATAAAATATATTTTAAAGTAATATGATATTTAATACCATTAACTAGATTGAATGGTGGAAATGTTTACTTAGTTTCCTTTGTCCCAAACATAAATCAACTCAGTAGGAAAAAAAGACCTTTCATAATATACTTGGAATATTTCTGATTTTGCAATATAAATACACAATTTCTCTATAAAATGTATCAGGTATCCAAAAATGTGTACATATTTCACTGTGAGTCAAAATAATATGAATTTAATTATTACTCTCAAATAATACTAAATCATTAATTCAACATACATTCTTAGTCAAGGTATTATTCAGTATTTTCTTCATAACTAAGATGCTTCATTACTACAAATCAGTACTAATTATAAAATAATTACTTAATAAGAAAGCCATATTAAGCAGAAGAGCAATTCCATACTAACCACTGTAATTATCGATACAATATACAATACATTCATTTATACTAGTCAGAAATGAATTTTCAATTTAAAATAATTACAATTCATCTTGGTGCCAAACCTGATCAAAATAATATGATAATATATTTTTACTGTAAGGGTGCTGACTGGCTGTTATTATTTTATCTGTCTACTTGATAGTAAAATAAAGTAACTCAGATCATTTACTGAATTGAACTATTTTATTTGCAGAGCCACCATTCTTCATAAATAAAAAAGGCATTTATTGTTTTCTCCCATTCTCTTTTCTATATCACTTTTCACATATTTATGCACAAATTAATGTGATTAACCAGCAAGCACATGTCACTTAGTTTATGCTATGTTTCCTCTTCATATGCACATGGGAAGGATTAGACCTGAATATAACAGAACATTTGCTTTCATCCAGTTCTACCTGAACTAGATGGAACACTATGAAATGTGCCCAGGAAAATTGGCATTATATTTGTGAATCCCTGCTGCAGAGCTGTCCTGATGTCCTTATTGTGAATCTCCCTGCCCTTTTTCAAAGTCTACTTGGCCCAAACAGCCATAGAACAGGGTCAGTGAGTAAACTCACTCCTCGTTGGACACAACCCATCACTGCACTAACAGTCAACAAGTGAGAACTTCAGGCAAATTAATTTGGTGCCATTCAGATAAAAAACCAGGATAATTTACTTCCATAGACTGGATATACTGGGTATATAATGTTGGATCAAAGAAATAAGACCCCCCCAAAATATTGAAAATAGAACACATATTTAAATAATACCATTACAAAACTAATTTTATTTCATATAAGCAGATCCTGATTTATAGAACTAGTTTTTGTGTTAAACAATAAACTCTTTATAATGTACAGAAGCTCAGAATTGAAAAGAAGTTTAAAGATCATTTAACCCAATTTTGTCAACTAGCAAAAAAGAAATTGAGGTAACTTGCCCAGGAGCATAGTGCAATTTCTGACACAGTGGAGACCAAAGCCCAGGTCTACTGCCTCCCAGGTAGGAGCTTCTGCCACACATTGCCTGGGATACAGCAACCTAGGATAATATTCCAAGCCCTGGCTTTATAATGAATTACTAAAGTACTCAGGCACACAATAATTCATGGGACAGCCACTAGAGGAAGAGTGAAATGGCTATACTGTATGTGCTTAAAATAACCTGAAGTTCTCATCAATTACTCTGAGGGCTGCCTGGTGAAGGCACCGTATCTAAGGGGGTGCACATTATATTGCAAACATTGTTAACTTAATGAACACTGGTGGGCAGATACGAGATTCCTGGCCCACTGGTTGAGTCTTGCAACCTCGGAAGTGCATAGGGGTGGGTGAGGAAGACCCCACCTCCCTAAAGCCACCCAGCACATGTAAATAATGCACAATTCTCACAGGCACAGAGCAGCCTGGGACATCATCTGGGGACAACACCTAAGGACATTTCCATCACCCACCTGCTGTTCCTGGAGGCTCAGTTGCTCTGAACTTTGAATGTGACAAGCTTGGCTCACTTAAAGAGGGTTGTAAAACAGTGTTAGTGGGGCTGTTGCAGGGTGTGTGAACAAGATCCTGCTTACCATCTCTGCCTCTGAGACACGTGGATTGTACAGGCTTTACCCAATTGTTAATTTTTGGAAGAGCAAAACAGAATAAGTTTAGGCCTAATGCTGCTGCTAAAACCTCACAGCTAGCTTACTCCCACCCAGACACTAATAATAAATCATGTAAACTTAAATCCTGAGGATGCACAGAAGGAATGGTCCATGTGCTGCTGGACCCAGATTCCCAGGTGAAGGGAACCAGATCATCTGAGCCATTTGACAGAGTCCTGGCCCGGAGGCGACCCCAGAAAACTGGAGGAGCCCGACCTGTTCCTCTTCATTTCTCTTTATTTCTGGCTGTTTTTGCATTTTTATAATAATATTTTTCTGTTTAACGGTTAGAGAATATTCTGGAAATTCTACTTTTGAAAAATTGAATTTCGATGCTGGAAGCCGACCTACTCTGCCTGCCTGATGGCACAGCCCAGGAGGCCGATGGATGGATGCCACACAGCAGGCCTCCAAAAGGGAAGCTATTTCTATCTCTTCTATTGTTTAATCTGACCATCTCCCCAGTCTGAACAGCCCTCACTAACATAAAAAGCCCCTAGAGGAAAGACTGTCAGGAGCCATAGAGCACTCATAAAACCCAGCTTGTAAAACAGGATAGTCCCCTTATCTAAAGAGAAAATGACACCCTACACAGTCCCCCCAGGCCGGTGGGGTATCATCCCTGGGCTGGGAAATAGAAGAAAGTTCAGGTGAATTCAGGGTACAGGTCCCAGGCCAACTTGGCCCCCAGGAGAAACAAGAGGTGACTAAGTGTGGATCAGGAAAACAGGTGGATAAATCCTAGTAGAGTTCCCTTATGAATTATTACCAGAAATTACAGTAAGCATTGTTATACACAAAATCAACAGAATGAGGGTTGCTCATTCTCCAATAAATAATTTCAGGATATTATTGGAAAGAAAAATTACGCCCTCACAGTAAGCCTAAATGAGAGTCCGGTTAAACAAATTTTAAGACACAAAGCATTGTAGTGCCTTGTAAAAGTTTAACCTGAGATTAGGGATCTAAAAGTATGAGAGCAACAGAAATATCTTGAAGAAGAAACATGGTGACCTTTCACGGTCGAGAAAGCAAGAGAACATTCCAAGAATTAGATTATGCCATAAATCACTAAATGACACATGTCTTATGTTGATTTTTTGTAATCAATTCCCTATATAT
>JAVSCE010011499.1:0-113503 GCA_032199065.1 Smutsia gigantea
TTTTCTTCTACTCATTTTTCCTTAAAATGAAAAAGGTAGAATGCACATTGTTAAAATAATTAGAGTATAAAAGCATGTACAGAGAGAAGTAGGTCTCCTTACCACAGGCTCACAGGCCCACTACTATTAACTATAACTTGTGTGGCCTAGAAATTTCGTATGCATATAGAAGCACACATGTGTATATACCTTTTGAGGGCATGAAAACAAAGAATCATACTGCAAATGCTCTGTGAAACTTTCTCTTAAAAAAAACTTTTCACATTAATTGTAGATTCACATGCAGTTGTAAAAAATCTCTCTTCACCTAAAATAATCTCCCATACCTAAAGTCCTTCACCTAATCTCCCCCAATGGTCACATCTTGCATAACTGTACAACACTGTCACAACAAGGAAACTGACATTGATACAATTCACTGACCTTTTCCATATTTCACCACTTAACATGCACTCGTGTGTGTACTTAGTTTCTATGCAATCTTATCACATGTGACCACCACCGTAGCCAAGATCTAGAACAGTTTCATCACAAAGATCCCTTGTGCTACCCTTTTACAGCCACAGCCACAGCCCTCCCACCTCCGACATCCCTGAGCCCTGGCAACCACGAATCTGTTCTCCATCTCTATGATTCTGTCATCTCGGAAGTATTATATAAATGGAATTACACAATATGTAGCATTTTGAGATTGACTTTATCCACTCAGCGTAATTCTGTGAAGACCCATTCAGGGTGCTGTGTATATCAATACTTTGTTTCTTCTGATTGTTGAGTAGGATTCTAGAGTATGGATGGACCATTGTTGGTTTAACCATTTCAGATTTGAAAGACATTTTGGTTGCTTCCAGTTTTTGGTGAATATGAATGAATCTGCTATTTCATCTCGCTACTGAAAAAAAATATGTCGCTTATCATTGCCTACCTCACGGATCTTTATTCTGGGGTCCTTAAATTCCTAAGGAATCAATTAACTTCCTGAAATTATACTTAACACTTGCCACTGTACGATGATGCCCTAATTTCCACTGGTTCCAATTCTAGGCCAGGTTACTATGTTCAAGGTCACTGCAAAAACATGGACTGACCTCTTGCTCCATTTCTCTGTACAAATGGCAAATATTCTGTGTTTCCTGCTTCAACAACCAGGTCAAGGCTTCTACTCATGACTAAATGGCTAATTTCATCTAATTTAGGAGTAAAGAGTAGGAAGTCCATTTTGGTCTTTGGGCCATGCTATAGTCTGCAACACGGCTTATTACTAAGAAAGCTCATACTTTGTTTCTGATTCATGCATGTATTTCTCTGTTGGTTCAGGTCCGGAAGTAGGTGATTAAGTAGCATCTTTAACCTCTCCCCCATCATACACATAGTTTTTCATTCAATAGTCAAAGGATTCTATCACACACACACTCCTTAAGAATCTGCAGAATAAAGTCCCTAACCCTTCATCTAGGACTCAAGTTCTTCCCAAGTCTACCTCTCCACATCTATCCCCGACTGCTTTCCATAATAAACCCTCTGTTGTAGTCAGACCAGTCCACCCATCTTTATTCAACAACTGGATCTCTACTTGGCCATTTCCTCTCCCTGAGATGCCCTCCCCAATCCTCTCTGCCAGACCAAATCCTACCCATATTTCAAAGTCAAGGTCCTTTCAAAGCTATGTCCTTCTCTGTAAAAGCTCTCCTGGTTATTCCAGCACAGTTTGAATGTCTTTATTGTCATGGCATTAGTTAAAGTCAACTTTCTTTTTCTTTCTCCACACACCTATTCTCCCCACAACTAGATTTGTGAGTGTCTGGAGAGCATAGATCACATCATTTCTTCATCCCCTCAAAGCTTAGCATGAGTTAGAATCACAATAAATATTTGTAGCTAGAATTTATATTCTCTTATTCCTCCATTCCTCCGATCAGACACTGGTTTCCCAACTAGTGGTTTTAAGGGCATGAAATTGCTCTTCATCTGCCATTAATAATAGCAATAGACTGTCTTATAAAAAATACATTAACAGCTTCCATTTAATAGGAGATAGTATTTGGTAGGCAATATACTTTATCAGGATTAACTCATGCACTCCTCCTACAAACTCGTTTAGAGATGAAAAAATTGAGATTAGAAAGTTTATGTAATTTATTCAAAGTCCATCAGGCCACAGGTGGCAGTGCCAGGACTAAACCCAGGTCTCTATGAACTTCAAAAGCTGTTTCTCAACTTTGGCTGTACAACACAGCCAATATTGATGATGCCTAGGTTCCACCCCCCAGAGATTCTGATGTAATCAGCCTTGGAACTGGCAGTTTTCAAAGCTCTCCAGGCAATGTAAATGTGCAGCCAGAGCTAGACTCTTTAATTTCTACACTCTGCAGTCCCAGTGTGGGGGGAAAGTGTCAGTAGGGGGGAGCTGGTCAGAGCATGTTTCCTGAGCTAGTTCAACCCCAGCAAGAACTTAGAGACAGAGGTGTATGGTTAGGAGAAAAGCAGGCTCTCCTCAGTATGCCAGACACATGCTGGGGCTCCTATGGATGTGGGACATGGGTTTAAGCCAATTATATGGGAATCACAAGGGACAGGGTGACCCCAGTTGACATCTGCCTTTCACAGACCCCTTGCCCACTCAAGCTGGTCACTCATTTACTTAACTGCTATTTGAAAGCCTTGGGCAAGGCCTCCTTTTCCTAAGTGTCAAGCCCCAAGACCTTACAATGATTTAAATAAATTATTTTAAAGTTTCTGCTGAAACACAAGGAGGCATATTCCGTAAGTAAGGCCTTATCGGCTTCTTTCCTGAGTCAGGAGTCTGCAAAAAACAAGCCTCCTTCTCCTGCTTTATCTCCCTATGTCCTCCATGCGGAGCATAGGGCTTCTGGGAATGAGAATGAGTGAGAGTGGTTCAGGGTGAGGTCATGCCTCTCTCAGGCACATTAGGAAAGGCAGTGTTGACAGCAGAGCTCAAAGCACAATGTAGCCAATCTCCTGGCAGATCCTTGGCAGGTTTTCTCAGCTGTCCAGTAGCCTGCTTCTCTCTGGAGGGATTCTCCGGCTCCAGCCTGGCTCTAGGCCTTCAGGGACCCAGTGCAGGAATGCTGAAGTGAGCCCTCCCTTGGCCAGAGGCCCACAGAAATAGGAACCTCACCAGTGTGGCCATCAGGGCTACCATTTAAGCAGCCACAGTAACAGGGCAGTCTAGGAGAGGTGGGGGGAGAGGGTCACTAGAGACATAGCTTTGTGACTATGACAGCGCTGGCAGGGTGCAGCCGAGTCTGCCCACACCAGGAACAGCAGGAACCATTTATTGAACACTTCCTGCCAGCCACTAAGTGCTTTACCTTGGGATAGGATGCTGTTAGGCATCCAAAGAGGTGTTTTCCCCTGTTCCTGTTTTTCTTTCCTTTTATTATGGCATAATTTGGATTCCATAAAATTCACCATTTTTAGGAGTGCAGTTCAATGAGTTTTGTCACAAAATCACCACTAGAATAAGATGCGGAACATTTCCATCACCCCCAAAAGTTTTTGCATGTCCCTTCACAGTCAGTCCCCTAAGCCCGCCCCCAAGCTCTGGCAACGGCTGGTCTGATTTCTGTCCCTATGCTTTAACCGTCCTCGTGGAACCGCAGCTAAGGGCCAGCCACCAGCCCCCAGATCTTGCTGTGGAAAAACTAGCTTTATGCCTTAGTGCCCCATTGACATAAGAGGCCCAGTTTGGGGCTATGCACTGTTTCCTCCCCCAAACCAAGAGAGGGGAAGCTCTAAGAGAGCCACTCATAAGAATAGGGGTTCCTGGATGTAACCCCCACCATCTTAGTAAAATGGGCTTGGCTGTCCTTTCTCTGGGCCAGATGCTGCTGGGCCACAGAAGGAGAGCCTTCTCAGATGGAAGCCTGAGGGCCTGCCCGGCAGAGAGGGGACCAACAGTCACCCCGTCTAGTTCCTGATTCTTCAGTAGGGCAGATACAGATGGCACATGTCTGCAAGCCCAGGGATTGTCCCAAAAGGATAGGGAAGATCGGGGCCCATAGGCTGGCCAAAATCTACCATAGTATGGAGGCAAAGAATTTCACACCTCAAAGGAACGTGGTACTATGCCTCCAGCAGGGGAGCGCTGTAGATGAGGGATATTTACTGGGAAATATGAAATAAATAAAATGAAACCATTTTATGTATGTATATACCCTGAATGAGTTGAAACACCTCAGTAAACCTGTTATAATACCATTGCCTCCATTAATCCTAAAAACACCCTATAAGGTAGGTAATCTTGTTATTCCTATTTCATAGATGAGGGAATTGAAGATCAGAGAGGGCAAGTAATGCACCCAAGGTTACACAGCAGGTAAATAAATGACAGAACTGTGATTTGAATTCACATCTCCTCAAGTCTAAAACCTATGTTCCTTCTAGTATCTCTGCTGCCTTATATGTGTGTGTCAGGGAGCTGGAGAGATCTATCAGGAGTGAGATTCCAGCAGAGACTCAACGGTGTCCAATATGAAGTGTTAGGTCCCTGTATTCTTCCCACTTGGTGACCTTCCTCCGCCTTTAGCTACCAGCAGCTTGGTTCGCAAAATTACCCTGCGGAGGTTCTGGTTCATTCCTTGCTCTAAGATTCTTTCAGCATGCTTCGTGTCATTCCAAATTGGAACCGCTCAACTCACTCTGACTGCACACCCAAGCCTAAAGCTGCCTCCTCATCTGGGACTCCACAGCTGTATCTGTCTCAGGTCTGTCCCCACTCCTCTGCTTCTCAGGTCCTCACAGTCTGTGTGGTCCCACCGCAGCAAACAGGGCCTTGCCCTGACATCGGACATAAAGGTTTTAATTCAGGACGAGGGCAGGACTCAGTATGAGTCGTCAGATCACCAAAAAGTCATGTGCTACTCAGTTTATGTACAAAACAAAACAAACTCTCTTCCATGATAGAAAACAATATCTTAAACAGATGGTCACTGTAGCCCTAGAAGAGAAAGAAATCTCCACCCTGAGCTTACTAAAGTACTTGCAGGAATTCCGTTAGTACAAAAATTCCTGTCTTAAGAGCGTTCACACAACGAATAGCAGCAAAAACACTCAGCATTCATTCATGAAAATTTTAAGCCAGCAGCAACACCATCTTCTAATCCAGTTCCATTTCACTGGTGCTGCCAAAGCAATGTTAAGACTGTCCCTTCAGGATTCACCAGGCCTGCAGATTCTCTGTGTTGAAAGGTGGGTGCTAGGGAATGCAATAAACTTGTTAGGTTGATATGAATTTGCAAAAATGGTACAGCTGCTATTAATAGTGTCTTTTTCTCTGATGAAAATGGTCTGTTTTTTTCCATCTCTTTGCATTTTAAATTAACAGGTGGTCTTATTAAATGATGATGCTTTCTAGGTAGCTGGGTCACCTCAGAACATGGCATCATTCCAAAACTGTAAAAACAGAAGGAAGGAAAATGGGGCCAACACTCAGGTTTGTGTAGTCCAGGACTTTGCTATTGACCCAACCAAGAGATGAGTGATAGAAAAGGATGTTTCCTCCTTTAAGACGGGGATGTCCCCAGTCACCTTTAGATTCCTTTCGTACTGTACCTAGAAGACAGGAATTCATACAAATATTTTTTATTCTCTTTTACTATCAAATGTACAACACGTGGTTCAACAGTCCCCCTCCTCCTCCCCACCGTCCCCACCTACTCCCCTTCCCCTTGGTAACTGCCCCCACCTACTCCCCTTCCCCTTGGTAACCACTAGTCACTTCTCAGTGTCTGTGAGTCTACGGCTGTTTTGTTTCTTCTGTTTTGCTTTGTTTTTATATTCCACAAATGAGTGAAATCATATGGTATTTGTCTTTCTCTGCCTGGCTTATTTCACCGAGCATAATACCCTCTAGCTCCATCCATGCTGTTGCAAATGGCAGGATTTCTTTCCTTTTGGGGCTGAATAATATTCCATTGTGTATATGGACCACCTCTTCTTTATCTATTCCTCTACTGATGGACACTTAGGTTGCTTCCATATCTTGGCTATTGCAAACAGTGCAGCGATAAACATAGGGGTGCATATGTCTTTTTGAGTCAGGGATATTGTTTCCTTTGGGTAAATTCCTAAAAGTGGAATTACTGAGTTGTATGGTATTTCTGTTTTAGTTTTTTGAGGAACACCCATACTGCTTTCCACAGTAGCTGTACTAATTTATGCTCCCACCAGCAGTGTAAGAGGGTTCCCATTTCTCCACATCCTCACCAACACTTGTTATTCCTTGTCCTTTGGATAGTGGCCATTCTAACTGGTGTGCGGTGGTATCTCATTGTGGCTTTAATTTGTATTTCCCTGATGATTAGTGACATACAAGTATTTTTATAAACGTGTTGAGCTTAGCAATTGGGTAACAGAATTGACCAGAATCATGTCCGCTTCTCCTCTTCTGGGTATTAACTGGCTTTGACACACTGCCTCACCTTGATGTTTGGCTTCTGGATACTCACTGCTGATGTTTCTGGCACGGGTCTCGGTCAGTTCAGGCTGCTGTAACAAATACCATACACTGGGTGGCTTAAGCAACCGACATTTACTTCTTGTGGCTCTGGAGGCTGGAAGTCCATGATTAGGGTGCCAGGATGACCAGGTTCTGGTTGAGGTGAAGGCTGTCTTCCTGGTTATGTGTTCACATGGTCTTTTCTTGGTCCATGGGGGAGGGGGACGGGGACGGGGACGGGGAGGGAGGGGGAGAGGGAGTGGTCCCCTATAGCTTGTTCTTTTTATAAGGGCACTAATCCTGTCATGGAGGCTCCACCCTCATGACCTCATCTAGCTCTAAATACCCAAAGGCCCTACCTCCAAATCCCATCAGACTGAGTGTTATGGTTTCATCACATGAATTCTGGGAGGACACAAGTATTCAGTCCGCAGGAGCATACTACCGTCCTGTGTCCCATCTTCAGCTTCTCCGTCCTCTACTGCACAGGAGTGCTGGCCTTGGCGAATGACCAGCTTGCTTCGATGGCTTTCCCAGTATAACTGGATGTAAGTGGACATTGGCACCTTTGAGGAGGTAGTGGGCAAAGATGTATTATACATACTTTTGGTGGCATTGTGGAGTTCTTCTCCAAGGGTACCCAGCCTTCCCTTCCATGGCTGGACTCTGGGTCTGTGAAGTGACTTCGCTCTGGAAACTGGGAGAAAGGTCATGATTTTCTCTTGCAGTGGCTGACATCAGGCCTTTGCTCCTTGGCTTTAAACTTCTAGGGAATACACAGGTCAGCTGTCACTCTAGTTGGCTGCCCATCTCCCTTGTCTCTAAGAATGCCATGTCCGCTAACCATCACCACAGATTTTTGCAGGTCAGGGCATTCTGATTGCTACTCCAGCCTTACGGCCTGTATTAATCTGCTCAGGCGGCCATATCAAAGTAACACAGACTAGGTGGCTTAAACAGAAATCTACTTCCCCGCGGTTCTGGTGGCTAGAAGTCCAAGATCAAGTGTCAGCAGGAGTGGTTCCCTCTGAGGCCTCTCTCCTTGGCTCACAGACAGATGGCTTGTTGTCCCTGTGTCTTCACACCGTCTTCCCGCTGTGTGTGTCTGTGTCCTCAACTCTTCTCATAAGGACACCAGTCACACTGGATTGGGGCCTACCCATGCGACCTCTTTTAACTTAATTATCTCTTTAAAGACATGATCTCCAAACACAGTCACCTTCTGAGGTCCTGAGTGTTAGAACTTCAGCATACGAATTTTGGGAGGACACAATTCAGCCCACGACACAACCCGTTATGGCAATTACTTCAATATTGCCCAGGCCAGTTAAATACCAGCATTGGCTTCTGTTGTTCCAGAACTCTGTCATGGACCTTCCCAGGGAACCCAGCCAGGTGGCGGTTTACCTGGGCTCGCACTGTAACTCCACGCTAACATGGCCACATCCCAAACCCTTTGACCTTTCTGACTCCTTCCCCTGTATCCAACCAGCTCTGGCACATCCGCTTCACCCACTGTGGCCAGTGTTTGTCCTTCCACTTCTCTGTTCCTTGCCTCAAGTAGCCATCCCGGCAGCTTATTGGTACGAGCCCCTCAGGGCCCTGCCAGGACATTACGCTCTGAATCATGGGAAGGTACTCCTCTCCTTAGAGGCTCTAACAAAGCCTAATTCACCCCATTTCGAAACAAGCTAACAAGTGGAATCTCTCCCTGCGTGTTGCCCTCTAACCAGACGTTTCTGGGTTTCAGGCAGTCCAGCTGGAGCCCCCTGGGAACTACAGATAAGGACACTCCATTCCCAGGGCAGTTTCAAAGCACACAGCCTCCTCGAGGCCAGCAAGCCTGCGTACCAGCCAGGGATTCCACGAAGTTCCCCTTGAAAACGCTCTCACTCTGAATGGCGCTTCAGAGATGCTCTTCGGATGCTCGTCCACCTCTTCCTGGGTTGCCAGCTTCCTGAATAAAGCAGCCTTTCCTTTTCACTAGCACTTGTCTCTCTAGTTTCGGCCTTTGGAGCCATGAGCAGCCCGACTTGGGTTTGGAACCGGGCCCCAGCCCAGTAACACTTTGTCAATGAGTTCTCCCCTTTCCATCCTTACCGTTCTCCCCCTGCTCAAGCGTGGCTATCCAGACATGCCAAGGGAGGCTCAGACCCAGTCACAACCGCAGGCCCAGGCCTAGACCCAATGCTGCCCATCCCCTGCTGTGCTCAGCGGATGAGGAGAGGTCAGCTGGGAAACCACCATTTATGGGAAATTTTGAGTGTTCTGAGGGACCCGTAAGAGGAAACCATGGACCCCTAAGAACTTGGATGGGGGGTGGCCCTTACCATCAAGATGAGGTAGGACACGTCTGTGAGAAGGCTTTGGCTGCCTGGCTTGACTCAGTAGCTGCCGGCCCAGAACTGAGCTCCTTGTTCCCTGCTCTCTGCTCCTTTGAGCCCTCTCGCTGGTTGTGCCACCGCGTCCCATCCATCCTGAGTGCTCTTCGTGCCCACTCCCTCACTGATCCCCCGCGGGCAATCCCCAAACCCTTGTGCCCCTGACTCTCGCTTCCGTGGGCCCCCTCTTCTCTGACCCCTTGGTCCACGTGCCCAGACAGTCCTGGAACCTATGTTCCTCTTCTTGCTGTTGTTGTTTCTCTATGGCTCATGGCAGCTGAGACAATATCGTCATCATGTGGTCAAAGGTAACAGAGTTTCACAAAACTACTCCTCTAGGACACAACCACTTGTCTTACCAAGAGACCTGTGACTCCTGAAGGTTCTGCCTTGGGATGAAAGCCTGCAAGTGGCGTCCGCTCTTCAGTCTGAGTGGATGACTTTTCTCCCTCAGACTAAAGGGAGAAAATTACTGAATGAGCCACCAGGGGGCAAAGCTGCTCTAGTTTAGTAAATTCTGATTGCCTCTTATCACAGAAGGGTGGAACGCTTGGAAAATACAGATAAACCAGTAATGGAAAATAAAAAACCCTCGGTATCCTGTACGTCAAATAACTACCCAGAGCATTACGGCATTTTGTTTACATCTTTCCTCTCTACCTAAATGTTAAATAAAACATTTTAAATGTATTTGTCTACGTACTCTCTGGTTTCTACTCGATAACAAAATCCTGTAAAGATCCTTCCTAAGGGGTTATATATTCTTCTACGGTATCATTTTCTAATGTTTAATTATTACACAAAACATGGCCAGGACACTTCATTGTGGCTAAATTTTTGTGCACACTGTAAGGGAGGAAAAATAATTTTCCCTCTACGCTTCTAGGTTCCTGGTTGAGACGTCACCCCACCCCCGCCGCCCTAATAAAAGACAGATTAACAAGAGAACAAACAAGTTTAATGATATGTGTGCCCTGTATACGTGGGAGAAACGGGAAAACTGAGTAACCACACAAAATGGCCCGAGCTACGTTGACTACTATTTCCAGTAAAGACAAAAGAAGATGTTTCGGGGGTGTTGTGGGGGATCCAGTTCTGGGAAGCTACCAGGAAAAGCACAGTAAACAAGGGTAAGGTTGTTATGCAGATTTACGGTGTTACCTTCCCCACTGATAAGAGTTTGTAGGGATTTAGAGTCAACCTTCTCTTGCTGGTACAGAGACAGGGGACACCCTCTCAAATGGAGATTTTCCTTATAATTGTAAACATCTCTTAGAAAAGAGTAGCTTTCACTGAGTGTTCAGAGCTTCTCTGGCGTCTGCCGTTTCTTAAAAATAGCCAGCTTAAAATAATCAATACGCCTAAGAGGCAGATCTTAGGGTGGCAAAATTCTTTCCCCTTCACTACTGGTGAAGTTAATCATTTTTCCCCCTTATGCTCATCAGTTACCCTGTTTCTTCTTTTGTGAGCCCCTAAGCCGTTCTCTCTGGGCTGGCCACTGTGAAATGCTGAACTGGCCTTATACGAGTGAGAGGCCTGCTCCCGATCTCACCACAAAAGTGGATGCCAGTGAGGCATGTCCAGTAACGGGGACACGTGCTCTCTCTCTCTTTCTCTCTCCAGGCATGCACCATGGTAAGCCCTTGCTTGTGATTGTTGCTGGGCAGCTGTGCCTGGGGAGGTCTCTCCCTGTGCGCTAGGTGAAACCTCAGCCCAGACGGAGGAGGGGTCTTGACTCTGATCGGGAAAGAATTCTCCATCAGGTCAAACAAGTGCCAGAAAGAAAGGAACTCATTAAAGCACAGGCAGAAGTGAATGTCAGCAGGCGTGCAGGCAGTAGAGAGCAAGGAAGAACAGAGGGAGGAAAGGGAAGTTCACTGAACGCAGATCCCTTGCCAACTCTTAAAGCCAGGGTCACCTGGAGTCCAGTGTGCACTTGATCTGCATGGCGTGGGAATTGTATCCCTACCACGCCAGGATTGGGGGAGCCGCAGAGCACTGGATGGAGTGAGTATATTCTGAGAACTTCCACCTCCCTACTGGTCTGAAATAAAACAGCGACAGAGAGAAAGGATTGCGTTAAGACTAGGAGGCTGAAATAGCAAAGTGACAAAGACACTTTCCACCAGAGGTGGACAGGTCGGAGAGTTCTTGTCTTTATCGTGGAAAAGAGTTCAGAGACAAGTGCAGTTGGCATAGCAACAAGAAAGCTTATTTGATACAAGACCGTACACACTCAGACGGGAGGGTGGGCAACCCCAGAGAGGAGGCATGCTTAAGGATTTAAGGTTTGGGGTGTTCTAGGGCCTTTTGAGTAGGAGTCAGCATAAGGCATGATGCATACAGGGGATTCATAATTCCTTTGAAGTTTTGTCTTGAATAGGGTTATTTAGGTGACTGTGTTGGTCCAGATCTCGGCATTCTTTAGCCATGTAGGTTCATTTATACCCTGGAGGTCTCTCTTGTCCTGCTTGTAGTTACTTAATTGATTTCAGGGGCTGGAAGAAGAGGAAGAACAGCCTGTAGATAAGTTAAAGAATAAGCTGGGCCTTTTTCACAGGCCAAGTACATTTTACAATGGCATGAACTTTGTCCCATTTCCTTCCTCTATCTCACGATGGAGTATGGTCATACAGAAAAAATCGCTCCAAGTCTCTGAGCAGAAGCCCTAGACTCTCCTCCCATCCTTACACTCAAAGTAAATGCCTGCTAATTTAAGCTGGTTAAGAGTGGATTCTGTTGCCTGAAAGCAAGAACACTGATGGACATATTTATGTATGACTGACAGACTCACAGGTGGGAGGCTTCAACCTTGAAAATCTGTGGTCATAACACCAGCGTGCATTCCCATTGTGGAAAACTTGTGATAGGTAAGGAAACCTTTGGCCTCCAAAATACCTCTCCCACAAGCCTCTCCTGTCTGTCACTGCTCTTCCCCTGAATTCCTATGTCATCAGGAGACAAGGTGAGCTCTGGAAGGTTAACTCCACCTTCTATACAGCACCTTGAATATTCACTGTGTTTAGGTCTGGCTCTGTCATCCTAGACTGGCAATGAGTTTGGAAGTACTGATTAAGGAGGCATGCTTTTCCACCCCTATAATGTTTTTTAAATTTTTTTGCAAAACCACCACATAGCAACAGCAAGGGATGTAGTTGTGTGAGGAACAAAAATAAGGCCACACTCCCACTCCATTAATGAGTCAAACATACTCGTTTTTTTCCTGACCCCTTTTCCTTTGGGGCATGCCTTCTTCGTGCTATTTGAGCGACACAGCAGCATCCAGAAGGCTTGTCACTATTGGTGGTAGTGTCAAAGATAAACAAAGCCAGACACTAAAGTGGTTTGAATCAGAAATATACTACTGCACAGGGAGTCCAGCATGAACTGAACTCAACTTCCATTTGTTCGGAGGTGGCTGGGCATTTTTAAGGGAGAAAGGAGAAGGATGGGCATTGAGTTGGGGCTCAGTAGAGCCAGGGAAGTGAAAAATCACAAAAAACGGAGATGGGAGGGGAGTTGGTCCATGTGAAACCATGTGGGTTTATTAACTGGTGCCTATCAAAGTTAGGCCCCACCCTCCCACAGAGACTGGGAGACAGGGGCCCTGTCTTCAGGTGTTGGTTGGAACAAACAGTAATTTCTTTGGGCAGCCTTGAGCTTTCTCCTACAGGCCCATTAAAGGGGACTAGGGTCATCCCAGGGATGAGGCCTTGAGCTCTTAGAAATTATGTTAGCATTTGTTCACTTCTTTATAGACTGAGGTTGAAGCTTATGCGAGAAGAGGCCTCAGAGGAGCCTGGCTGGAGTTTGGACAAGGAGAGAACCTCTGTCAGTAGACCATGATCTGATGCTGATCAGGAGCCCACCAGACAGAGGAGACCAGGTCTTGTGGGCCAAGACGGGCAGGGCTGCCTCTCCTGGGATGTAAGGGCCGACGAGGAGTTTCAGGGAGGGCAGGGCTCCAGGCTGACCACTGCGCATACTCATTCCTTCCTCACAGCTGTCTACCCATGCACATTCTAGTCAGTGGAGATCCCGTACGAGTGAACCTGCAAAACAGCTCTGGCAGGGAGCAAGAGCTCAGGACACAGCAATAGGCAACCTGGAAGATGTGTGTTGGAGAGAGCCCAGCCCCACCTCGGCACCTTGCCGCCCTCGGGACAGCTTGTGGACTTCATATATCAAGACGGGGTTCAGGGACTTCTCTCCGCCCTCCTGGGAAGCTCTGAGTCACTGCCCAGCTGCCAGCAATGTGGGGTCCTGGAGAGCACAGGGCCAAGAGCCGTTTGTCCTTAGTGGCAGATCCAGATAGCAAGTCAGTGCTGTCCAGGGTCGCTTTGGAGGAGTGGGGGACGGTCCGGCCCGGCCTCGCCTCATGCTTAGTAGCTCTGGTTGTGGTGTGGCTCCAGAGTCTGTGTATTTCAGAGCCCCCAGGAGCAGGCTTCTTGATTTGGAGATCTCAGCATTTCAAGAGAAGGGTGGAGCTTCACAGCCTCCTAGACGAGGCTCAGAATTCCCACAGTGTCCTCTCTACCACATTCTGTAAGTCAAAGCAAGCCACAGGCCAGGCCAGATTCAAGGAGGCGGAGAAACAGACTGCCTCTGGCTGGAAGGAATGGCTAAGTCCCAGTGCAAAGGCCGCACACCCAGGGACGGGAGGAGTTGCTGTGGCCTTCTTTGCAATCTACTTGGGATTTTGACGAGCCTACTTGGAATCAGTATTTTACCACTTCAAGCACCAAAGAATGGTCATGCAGTACTGGACCATCTAAAGACTCACAGCTTCTCCTTTATCCATTTTAGAGGGACATCCAGGTGTTCTCCTCTGAAAATGGTTGCTTGTCATGGTCAATAACTGATCATTATAGTTACATGGTATGTTTGAGAAGCAGTCCATGGGCTGAAAGTCAGTCCCATCAGTCATACATAAATATGTCCGTCAGCGTTCTTGCTTTCAGGCAACAGAATCTACTCTTATTAAACAGCTTAAATTCGCAGAAATTTACTACGAGTATCTTAGTTAGGTTACAGAATCTGTGGGAAAGGTGATGAAACAGACTCTAGGCTGGGCTTCTTGGACCAACTCTGGTGGAGAGGCCAGGGAGAACTCAGAACCATGCTTCCTCTGCTACCCCCATGGGAAGCCGCTGCTGTCATTGATCCCAGAATCTGATTGCAGCCACACACCAAGTAGGTGGATGCTCCCATGACCTGCCTCTGTCCCCATTTAACTTAGCTCAAAAACAAAGCCTAGAACAATGGCATAAACCCAAGTCATATGTCTACACTTTGGTAGCAAGGGAAAAGATAGTGGTTTGGAGGGTTGGGAGGAGGTCTGCAGTCCCATGAATTTTCACAGTCTTCTTAGGTAATTGTTCGATCACTCCCCAAAATACTCTCTTCTGCAATCCTTTTATAATCACCCCCTGCCCCCACTACAAGCACTGATCTCTCCACCACCCTGGTTTTGTCTTTTGAGAAGGCCATAGACATAGAATCATACCGTATGCAACCTTTGAGACTAGCTTCTGTCACTCAGCATGACTTTGAGGTTCATCCAAGCTGTTAGGTATATCAGTAGTTTATTCCTTTCTATTGCTGAGTAGTGCTCCATTGTACGGATGTCCCAGTGTTGTCTTATTTATTCACTCACTGAATAATTTTTCGGTTGTTTCTAGTTTTTAGTGGCTCTGAACTGAGCTGCTTCTATTTGCATTGTGTACAAGTTTTTGTGGGAATGTGAGTTTTTAATTCACCTGGTGAATACTTGCGAATGGGATTGTGGGTTATGTGGTAAGGGTATGAATAATTCAGTAAGAAGATGCCAAACTGTTTCCCAGAGTGGCTGTGCCATTTTACATTCCGATCAGCAATATATGAGGGTTCTGGTTGTTCCACATCCTTGCCAGCATTTGGTGGTGTCAGTATTTTCAATTTCAGCCATTCTAATGGGTATTACTATGGACTTTGTGTTTTGTGTGTGTGTGTCCCCAAAATTTATATGTTGAAACCTTAATCCTCAGTATGATGGTATCAGAAGGTGAGGCCCTTGGGAGGTAATTAGGTCATAGGAGTAGGGCCCTCACAATAGGATTAGTGCCCTTACGAGAAGAGATAAGAGAGAGCTTGCTTTCCTTTAGCTCTACGTTCCCGTGAGCCTACAATGAGAAGATGGCCATCTACAAACCTGTAGTTGTACAATCAGTACTTTGAGTTTGCATTATCATAATGGCAAGATGTTGGACATCTCTTCGTGTACTTATTTCCCACATGTATATTCTCTTCGGTGAAGTGTCTATTCAAGTCTTTTGCTCATTTTTACATTGGGTTGTTCTTTTACAGTTGTTTTGAGAATTCTGTACATATATTCTGGACACAAGTCCTTTGTCAGATACGTCATTTGCAATATTTTTTCCTAGTCTGTGTCTGTTGGGAGAGGCAGTTCTCCATGGGCCGTGTGTGTTCCTGCACATTCTTGCTGGGTATAGCCATAACCACTCTTCACCCTGGCCATTTCTCACCTTGAGGGGCACACTGTCTCATCCCAGACAATGAACAGGCTTGCTTTGATTGCTATAAAAGCAGTGAATCCCCCAAACTCAGTGTCCTCTCCTATAACACAATCTACTGCATGTGCAGGACCCATGAGGAGCTCTTTGCCTCATCTCCATGGGACTCAGGTGCATGGCGGCTGGCACAAGCACACAAATACTCTGCCTTGTCTCTGATTCTGTAGGCTTGTGTTTTCCGCCAGCATCCACGAACCAATAACAAGCTAACTTATTAGTTTATAAGTAGGATAAAATCTCAGCTCCTGAACAGTTTTCATCAGTTTTGGAGATAAGGATTGGAGGCTGACAGAGACAGGGTAGGGACCCACACAAGTCACATTAGGGAGTAGGAGAAGACTTCCTGGGGTCCAGTAGGGAATGCTTGAAAGGGGGGGGTTCTTCACCTACCCGATTCACTCATTCAAGAAGGGAGGACACGAGAACTGCAGCAGCGAAGTTTATTGCCTGAAACACACAGAATGGCTGTCTCTGAAGGAGAGAGCAGCAGTGGCAGCAAGGGGGAAGCTGCTTATAAAGGAAATTGAGCGGGAAGTTGGTCCCGTGACTTCTATGCATTATGAGGTTCAAGAAGAGGGGGTGCTGATTGGATGATTTAAAACAAGTATGTCTTGTACATTTTCCATAGGTTGAGCTCAGTTGGCACCGAGTTGCCGGCTGATGTAACTTATAAGGTATGTAGGTACCTTTTATGGTAAAGGTAGGTTACCTTTGCCCTTTATAGTCTGGTGGCCAGTTGTTGCTAGGGGAACTATCTAGGGTGCAGGTCACTGGAACAATGGGTGGGTTTTTCCAGTACCTGGACTTGGCTGCAGGTGATGGGGGCGGGGGGGGTTACTATGCCCGGAGGCAGTTCTGGGTCCTAACAATGCTCTTGCCCAAATGGTGGGCAAGTGGGAAGGAGTAAGGGTCCCCCACCGTCCTACCCACAGTGAATGTTAGATGCTAAGCTGTGGGAGGTAGAACTGAAACAAGACACCTCATTGGTGCTTTAGTTCTTTTTTTCCTCTCCTTCATTTTCCCCAGGAGTTACCATCTCAAGGGAAAGGTATGCACACACACAGGTTATTTAGTTTCCAGGCAACAGTTCCCTTCAACCACTTACTTTTCTTGTGACCTGGTATCCATGTCAGAAGTCACCATTCTCTAGGGCATTTTCAGTTATCATACAGAAGTTCATCCAGGCTCCAAGATTCCTCTGCTGCATACCTTAGTTCATTTTCCACCCAGGTTTATTGAGATATAACTGACATACATCACTGCATAAGTTTCAGGTGTATGGTATAAAGGTTTGACTTACATATAATGTGAAATGATTATCACAGTAAAGTTGGCTAACATCTATCACCTCACATAGACATAATAAAATAAACGGAAAAAAAGTTTCCCCTTGTGATGAGAACTCTTAGGATTTACTCTTTTACCAACTTTCTTACATATTATACAGCAGCAATAAGTACAGTCATCATCTTGTACATTATATCCCCAGCACTTATTTACCTTATAACAGGTAGTCGGTACCTTCTGACCACCTTCCTCTAATCCCCACCCCCACCCCCAACCTCAAATCTGATCCCTTTCTCTTTGAGTTTGGGTACCTCAGCTCGTGATCCTTCTCCTCCCGGGGGGCAGCAGAGGAGACATTAACATGACAACGGGACAGCAGGCCCAGCAGCCCCAGTTAGAAGGGAATGTGACTGTGGTTGCTGAATCAAGGGGTCGTCAAAGCTGAAATAAACAGTGTCGGAAACAAGGACACATTAAGTAATGAAAAAATATTAGAAGTTTATTTGCTGAGCCCAAGTGGGCAGCCACTCAAAATCGAAAGGAAATGAAAAGCCTTGCTTATTGGGGCAGAGTGGCTCCCCCCACCCACCTCCCCATCCCCCCACTCCCCCACCTCCACACCACCCTCCTCTGCGAGGATTTCAGCGCCTTTAAAAAACAGTATGTGGGCAAACCCGCGGGAGGAGGGGCTCTGTTGACAACAGGCATCCAAGTCCCCTCCTTCCTGGTCCTGTGGTAGGAGCAGGCACTGGGCACAGAAGTGGCCAATGGCCTTGAGGTCTCTGGGGTAGAGCTCAGAGGAGGCAGAAAGACTCCCTGAGCTGGGCACTCTGAGAGGCACAAGGAGGAGGAAGTAGAGGTGCAGGTAAATCCTGGGCTGGGAGACATAGAAAAGTCTCCAGCCATCCCCTCCCAGCCCCCATTACACACCCCCCACCCGGCTGGACTCCTCCAGTCCTCCCCCTTCCCTGTCCCCTCCTCCCGCGGTGGAGCTGCCTGGTGCCCTGCTGACTCTCTGAAGTGAAGTTGTTAAACTCTTTGTCTGTGTCCCCATAGGGAACAAAAAGCCTGAATTCGACTGATACAGTTTCAGTAAAACTCTCAGTGAAGAAGAACAGTTCAAGTGACCTCGTGGATGGGGCCCTCTGTGCCAATTTAATCAACTGCCTGCTGTTGTGAAAATGTATGCAGAAAGTGCCACGTTAAATGCTTGTACTATAAATGCTCATCAAGTGTCAGACGAGTCTCCCAATCAAGGCACTGACCCAAGTAGACAAGTGCTGGTGGGACAGCTCCCCAGCTCTTTGCCACCAGGATGTGGGTAGGGGGGATGCCAGCATTTAGCGTGAGTGCCTTTATCCTCTGATGTCCAAAGCTTCCTCTGCGTAGACGATGGCCTGGTGGTGGGCACGTCAGAGCTCTGCCCATCAACAGCCTTAACTGCGGTGGTACCGCATCTGGGCTCTGAGCACAGAGCTCAAGGCTGTTCTCCTGAGTCTGGACAATCCGCCCCTGGGTGAATCCTGTTACTGACTCTGGGGCCGTTGCCAGGGGCCCAGCCATTTGATCTGCCACTTGAAAGACTGCAGACTGGCAGATTAAAGACCCCTCTCTTTGGGTTTGCAAACTGGAAACAAACCGTGGAGGCTGGTGGGACTCTCTGGGTGCCCCACAGATGTGTTGGGCAGAAAGACAGAAATGAGCAGGATGAAAAGGAGAAAGGGCCCCCCAAAGATGACTCAGGGAGTTGATCAACAGAACCAGAAGCCACAAATGATTCAGAGTTAATCAGATGAAGCCACAGGGCCCATGAGGGACTCAGGAAATGTCCAGGGTCCCCTCAGATAAGAAACATCAGAGGCACAGGCACAACACAGCCCCTGTCCTCATTTCACCAGTGAGAACAAGCCTAGAGAGCTGACAGCTGTCAATCAAGGACCTCTCTACCCTGCCAAAACCACACAAAAGAAGCCTCAGAATGAGCGAGCATCCACGCCTGCCTGTCTTACGCTAGACAGGCTCGCTCTGCTGCTCTCTGCAGAGTGCATTAAAACTTACTTTGCTTTCTTGACTTAGGTCTCTCGTCTCACTGTATCTGACTTCCCTGTGACACTGAGCTGAGTCCTTTCCTTCCTAAAAGATGCCCACAGTAAAAGTCTGTTCTCTGCTGAGACCAACTCAAATCAAGCTCCTGATCAAGCCTGCACTGCCCAGACTGCCATCAGTCGCGGCAACACATCTGCCATCAGGAACTGGACACCAAGTAGAGGGCTGTACGTGTCTGATGCTTGTTTGTCTTGCAACAGATGCGGCCATGTTGCACGGGGCATTGACCCCGCGCACTCTTGACAGGCTGACTACATGAGACCTTTGTGTCACCCTCAGTGCTACCAAGGCTCTCGTCATTTTTGATACTTTTTCGGGTTTTATGTTGCTGCTCCAGTCTGACCAGCTGACTCCCACCACACCACCATGGCTTCTGTGAAGGATATCTGTGTCATGCTTTCAGCTCTCCAACCCATGCACAGCCTAACAAAGGTTGCACAGGTTTTCCTTAACTGTCACCCGGTAATGGGCCAAGGGTCAAAACATCTGATGATTATTCCACACTGCATTAGTAGCTGATATTGTTGAGCGTGGAAATGAGGCTATTTCCTCTGGGTCCATACTCCTTAGTGGGACATTTTGGTCATGGAATGTAGCTGTCCCTAGAAAGAAGTCTCTTGGCAACAATCAGGATGAAAGGTCTGGATGCCATCAGTGACCGACTGGAGCAAAAGTGAAGCTATAGTATTGGGATGAGACACACCAGTTACGGGGCAGTGGAGGGGAAGGGTTAACCCCAGTACTTGGGGAGAGAATACCTTAGACCTGTGCAGGTGCAAGGACACGGGGGCAATTAGTGCTGCTGTTAATGCAGGAAAATAGATATGAGCTGGGTGGAAAGAGAACAAGGCCAGGGAAGTCCCCTAAAAAGACCCAGAGTTAATCAATTAAAGCTCAAAAAGCCAGGACCAACTTGGCCTGGAATGTTTGACTATTCCCCAGATAAAGGAGGGTACCTCAGCATAGCCCATGTCTTTATTATGTTAATCATACAGGCCCCGCTTATTTTTTAGCTTTACCTATATGCTGTTTTTTTCTCCTTCCGTCCCTAATCAAGTAGCTTGCAACCTAGACAACTAATTGAGCACGCAGGCCCAGCCATAAACACCATAGTAAAAGGCAGGAAGGATTCCATCATAAATATTATATTTTGACATCCAGGAAGTTAAAAATGTAAGATTCTTAACTTACTCTTTAGCGAACAGACAATAACTCAGCCCACCTTGGGGCCTGGGCAGGCAGCCTTGTTTGATATACTCCCAGACCAAGTCTCCGGAGAAATCAGAGCAGGAAGTTCCTTGTGTTAAGTTAATTCTAAGTATTCAAAGACCACTTAACAGGTCTGCACCCCCAGGCCTTAGTCACATTCCTGGAGAATCCTTCAAAGGGGGAACCCCCAACTTTTCGGGGTGCTCCTCTCTCTGAGGTCGCACACACTTTCTAAGTGTGTAACCTTTTCATCTTAAACTCTCTCCAACCTTTCAGGGCACCTCTCCTAGCTGAGGTTGCCTGCTGTACTTTTTCATTCTTTAAGTGACTTTAAATAAAACTTTTACTCTGCTTCACTGCTGTGTCTCTGCCCTTGAATTCTTCGTGGCAGCCGGGACAAGGACCGAGGAAAATACACAAGCTCCCCCAACACTGCCTTTGTCCCCTATATGCAGCACTGCCACCTGATTCAGGCAGCAAGCTGCACTGGCAATCCGCCCTGCTCCCGAGTTTGCAATCCCCTTCCATGTGCTATGAAAACGGGAAAACTCCTGTGGGTATGACTGGTCTGGAACGATTTTGTTATCGTTATTCCTGATGCCATCAACGGCAGCTCCTAAGAGTGAACATGTATAAACACACGATCCAGTGAAATGTGGGTCCAATCTCATTCCGATTCCTATGCTTCTCTGATACCTGAGTGGCCTTGGTTATGCCATGCATGAAGACTGAGGCTGCAAATTCCTGGTAACACCAGCCACACCGCTTAACCAAGTCAATGTAATGCTGACAGCAAATCCTGAACTGGGCCCCCTTGGGTTATATGTCTGTAGGTGGGGGAGAGGGAGCCACGGACTCTCTCTCCCTTGGGGATAGGGACTGCTTTTTGGCACATCTATTTCCCTTTACAATTCCTGGCACTGACACAGAAGATCATTAGGATAGTCTAAACTCCCTTACGTGGGCTATAATGGATAAGAGTCTGGCCTTACACTGTAACCTTATAGTGTGTAAAAGAAGACTGAGCCGTTTCCCTGGGACTTACTCAGAGTTGGGTGAGACCAAGACTCTGGGGCACATGGATGAGATCACTACTGCAAGGTGGTCTCATCCTGCAACTGGGAGTTCTGTTGAAAATACTATATGAGACAAATTAAACAGATTTGATCCCACACTCTGTTGGTCACATTAGTCAGAGTAGCATACTCATGTAAAAATTCAAATTTGGCCAAGAATGTGTTGGGCTGTAGGGTGGAATGTTGGGAGAGGCAGTCAGTCCATCACGGGCCACGTAGTACCCTTGTGTTTTTTGCCAAGCATGCCAAGACTGGAAAACCCTGACCACTCTTTACCTGGTCATTTCTCCAGATTGTGTTTCCATCACTGCAAACAGCCTTGACGCACGAGGGGACGTCTTTTCCCAAGACAGAAAGGACTAGTTTCCACTTGCTATAAAAGCAATGATTTCTCCAAGCTTGCCATTCCTCTCCTGTAATATAGCCCACTGCATGCGCCAACATCCACGATAGGTCTTTGGCATCCCCTGCATGGGACTCGGGAGCGTGAGGAACCAGCGTGAACATTATGCTGATCCTCTGCCTATTGCTTTTGCCGGGAGTAATAAGGCCATTTGTCCCAGACGCAGGCATCTCCTGTCTTTTGCCAGTATCCACAAAACAGCAACAGATTAACGTTTTACTTTTCATAAATAGGGTAAAATCTCATATGCTATAGAATTCTTGATAGTACCATATCTTTTCAATATCTTGAAAATGACTTCTAAAGAGCACAGACTTTTAATTTTGTCAAAGTCCAGTTTGTCAGTTATTCCTTTTATGGACTGTGCTTTGTATCATGCCTAATAATTGTTGGCCTAACCCCAGGTAGGTCATGCAGTTCTTCCTGTGCTTTCTTCTAAGAGTTTTTATAGTTTTATGTTTTACATTTAGATTTATAATCCAGTTTGGATTATTATTTGAATAAAATGCTATCAAGTCAAGGTTCAATTTTTCTCTTTTCTCTTTTTGCCTATGGATGTTCAATTATTTCAATACATTTGTTGAAAGGCTATCCTTTCTCCATTGGATAACTTTTTCATCTTTGTAAAAAATCAGTTACCCATATGTGTATAGGCCTATTTCTGGACTCTATTCTCTTCCACTGATACGTGTGTTTATCTTTTCCTCAATACCACACTGTTCAATTACTTTAACATTATAGTTGACAATTTAAAAAATAAAATAGATACAATGAAAACATAAGACTTGATCCTATTTACATTACAGAATGTGTTTCCTGCAGTGCGGAAGGAGAGTGGAATTCATATTCCATACTATGTGGTATCACGACATACTGTACATAAACATATAAACTAGTGAGTTCACTGAATATTAACTAACTAGACAGTTGGCTTATGTATGCCTTATGTTATGCAGAAACCTTCGGTGGATAATACAGACATTTTGAAGAGTGTTTTAGTGACATTTGGGAAAATCGGTTTGGATGAACTGAGAAACATTATTTTTCCCATTTAAATTAGTGAAAATTAAGCTTCTGCTATCCAGAAATGTGGTATCCAACATATTTTTAGTAACAGATTAGATTCTAGTAATGATAGATGCCTATACAATCTTTTCCCACACTTAAAATTCTAAGTAACAATGACAGCAAGAATAATGATAGGGCTCAGGGCAGGCCCCCCCACCCCCACCCCAAATATGACACTTTGGCATACTGACTACTTTGAATTAAAGTTACTTAAGAAACAGCCAGTGCAAAAGAACACTGACCCTCCTTCATCCCCCGGAAAGCAGGAAATAAATCTCCCATGTGAAAAGTACTCTCCCTGTAGCGGGAGGTAAAAAGACATCCTTTTCAGCAGAGATGGGAATTCAGGGCCAAGAAGTTTATACAAACAAACTGTTACTTCTTCTGTAATAAAATGATGCCGGGGTTCTTGTTTGCAGAGTCGAAGAATGCACTCAGCAAACACCCAAGGTAGGAGAGCCAAGGAGAGGCTTTTATTTAGAGATACAGTGAGAGGACAGAGCTTCTGGCTCACGCCAGTAGGGGACAAGAGAGCCCATAGTGGTGCGTTGCTTGGGATTTTATAGGCTGTTGAGGATTTTTGGGAACGTGAAAAAAGGCTTAGGGGTGTGGACTTGTTAGGTGGTCCCTGAATTTTAAGAATTAACTTAACACAAGGAACTTCCTGCTCTGATTTCTCCCCGAGATACCGGAGTCTCGGCCTGGGAACATATCAAACAAGGCTGCCTGCCCAGCCCCCAAGGTGGGCTGAGGTATTGTTTGCTAAAGAGTAAGAATCTTACTCCTGAACTTCCTGGGTATTAAAATGCAATCTTACCTTTAAGGTGGAATCCTTTCTGCCTTTTACTATGGTGTTTATGGCTGGGCTTACTTGCCATTATTAATTGTCCAGATTGCAAGTCACCTCATCAGGTCTGAAGGAAGAAAGAGAGCACGTAGGCCTGGGCCTTTTAGCATGCTAAAGTGAATCTTACACATGATTACAAATGATTAGCATAATAAAAACATGGGCTACTTTCCTTTATCTGGGGAGTATCAACTGATCTCACTGAAGAATGCCTCTAGAGCTTAATGTTTGACAGGGAGTTTTGGTAGGGGGTTTCCCTGCATGTAGTTTTACATTGCTCTGGCTGTAAATATCCTGCCTTGCTTTTTCCGGAGGCCCTCACCCTACACTGACTACACCCCACAGTCCCTGTCTCAATACCACCACAAGCCCAAACTTGTCCGGCTTGCCAATTCTTCAAGGATGTATGGTTTCTTTATCTAAAAGGTAGAAAAGCTGCTTGGTTTGGTCACTTCTTTGAGTTTCATTATTTTATGAGTTGCCATACATATGAGATTAAATTTGTTTTTCGTTCTCCTGTTAATCTGTTTTGTTAGTTTAACTAGAACAGCCAAAGAACCTAGCAGGGAAGAAAGCAAAGTTCTCCTCCCCTACAGTAACATCCGTGTTACGTAACATGGTACAACTGTGCCTTGAACAAAACAGATCGCACTCAACTGCCCCCAAAGAGGATGCCCAGCATCTCATGAGTTACCACATTCAGCTCTAAATTCAGGATTGTTGAACAACATGCATTCCTCTTTAAGTTCACGACAATCGTGTCACTAATATTCTGTAATGAATGGACTACATTGTGAAGTTCAACCACCATCGACATACCCTATAGAAGAGGACAGAGTGTGAGTTGGATTCAAGATGGCGGCATGAGAGGTGAGACAGAGAACTCCTCCCAAAACCACAGATAGCGTGAAAATATAGTTAATACAACTAACCCCAAAGCAGCAACAGGGATTAAACAATTTTCAGATAAGCAAAAGCTGAGAGAATTTACCTCCCACGAACCACCTCTACAGTGCATTTTGGAGGGACTCCTATACATGCAAGTATTCCTAAGACTAAATAGATGTCACCCAAGGGATAGACAAAGAGTACAGAATATGATTCATAATATACGAAGAATGGAGGAGGAAAAAAAAAGAATCTTTGGGTTGTGTTTCTAAAAGAATACGAAGTGAGTTAAATCAGACCATTAGATAGTAAGGGAATTACCCTTGAACCTTTGGTAGCAATGGCAATAAGTACATACCTATCGATAATCACCCTAAATGTAAATGGTCTGAATGCACCAATCAAAAGGCGTAGAGTCACTGAATGGATAAAAAAACAAGACCCATGTATATGCTGCCTACAAGAGACTCACTTCAAACCCAAAGACATACACAGACTGACAGTAAAGGGATGGAAAAAGATATTTCATGTAACTAAGAGGGAGAAAAGAGCAGGAGTTGCACTACTTGTATCAGACAAAATAGACTTCAAAACAAAGAAAAATCACAAGAGGCAAAGAAGGACATTACATAATGATAAAGGGGTCAGTCCAACAAGAGGATATAACCATTATAAATATCTATGCACCCAACACAGGATCACCTAAATATGTGAAACAAATACTAACAGAATTAAAAGGAGAAATAGAATGCAATGCATTCATTCTAGGAGATTTCAACACTCCACTCACTCCAAAGGACAGATCAACCAGACAGAAAATAAGTAAGGAGACAGAGGCACTGAACAACACATTAGAACAGACATCCAGAGAACTCTACACCCAAAAGCAGCAGAATACACATTCTTTTCAAGTACACATGGAACATTTTCAAGAATAGATCATATACTAGGTAGGCCACAAAAAGAGCCTCAGTCAATTCAAAAAGATTGAAATTGTGCCAACCAGCTTCTCCGATCACAAAGGTATGAAACTAGAAATAAATTATGCAAAGAAAACAAAAAAGCCCACAAACACATGCTGGCTTAACAACATGCCCCTAAATAACCAACTGATCAATGACCAAATAAAAACTGAGATCAGGCAATATATGGAGACAAATGACAACAATAATTCAACACTGCAAAATCTGTGGGACGCAGCGAAGGCCGTGCTAAGAGGGAAATATGTTGCAATACAGGCCTACCTCAGGAAAGAAGAACAATCCCAAACGAACAGTCTAAACTCACAATTAAGGAAACTAGAAAAGGAAGAACAAATGAGGCCCAAAGTCAGTAGAAGGAGGGGCATAATAAAGATTAAAGCAGAAATAAATAAAATTGAGAAGAATAAAAGAATAGAAAGAAGCGATGAAAGCAGGAGCTGGTTCTTCGAGAAAATAAACAAAATAGATAAACCCCTAGCCAGACTTATCAAGAAAAAAAGAGAGTCTGCACACATAAGCAGAATCAGAAATGAGAAAGGAAAAATCACTATGGACACCACAGATATACAAACAATTGTGAGAGAATACTATGAAAAATTATATGCTAACAAACTGGATAACCTAGAAGAAGTGGACAACTTTCTAGAAAAATACAACCTTCCAAGGCTGACCCAGGAAGAAACAGAAAATCTGAATAGACCAATTACCAGCAAGGACATTGAAGTGGTAATCAAAAACCTACCTAAGAACAAAACTCCTGGACCAGATGGTTTCACTGCTGAATTTTATTAAACATTTAGTGAAGACCTAATACCTATCCTCCTTAAAGTTTTCCAAAATGTAGAAGAGGAGGGAATACTGCCAGACTCATTCTAGGAGGCCAACATCACTTTAATACCAAAACCAGGCAAAGGCACCACAAAAAAAGAAAATTACAGACCAATATCCCTGATGAACATAGATGCAAAAATACTCAACAAAATATTAGCAAACTGAATTCAAAAGTAAATCAGAAAGATCATCCATCATGGTCAAGTGGGATTCATCCCAGGGATGCAAGGATGGTACAACATTCGAAAATCCATCAACATCATCCACCACATCAACAAAAAGGAGGACATAAACCTCATGATCATCTCCATAGATGCTGAAAAAGCATTCGACAAAATTCAACATCCATTCATGATAAAAACTCTCAACAAAATGCGTACAGAGGGCAAGTACCTCAACATAATAAAGGGCATATATGACAAACCCACAGCCAACATTATACTTAACAGTGAGAAGCTGAAAGCTTTTCCTTTAAGATCGGGAACAAGACAAGGATGCCCACTCTCCCCACTTCTATTCACCATAGTACCGGAGGTCCTAGCCACGGCAATCAGACAACACAAAGAAATAAAAGGCATCCAGTTTGGCAAGGAAGAAGTCAAACTGTCCCTGTTTGCAGATGACATGATATTGTACATAAAAAATCCTAAAGAATCCACTCCAAAACTACGAGATCTAATATCGGAATTCAGTAAAGTTGTGGGATACAAAATTAGTATGCAGAAATCTGTTGCATTCCTATACACTAACGATGAACTAACAGAAAGAGAAATCAGGAAACCAATTCCATTCACAGTTGCATCAAAAAGAATAAAATACCTAGGAATAAACCTAACCAAGGAAGTGAAAGACTTATACTCTGAAAACTACAGGACACTCATGAGAGAAATTAAAGAAGATACCAGTAAATGGAAACACATCCCATGCTCAAGGATAGGAAGAATTAATATTGTCAAAATGGCCATCCTGCCTAAAGCAATCTACCGATTCAATGCAATTGCTATCAAAATGCCAACAGCATTCTTCAACGAACTAGAGCAAATAGTTCTAAAATTCATATGGAACCGCAAAAGACCCTGAATAGCCAAAGCAGTCCTGAGAAGGAAGAATAAAGTGGGGGGAATTATGCTCCCCGACTTCAAGCTCTACTACAAAGCCACAGTAATCAAGACAATTTGGTACTGGCACAAGAACAGACCCATAGACCAATGGAACGCACAAGAGAGCCCAGATATAAACCCAAGCATATATGGTCAATTAATATACGATAAAGGAGCCATGGATACACAATGGCGAAATGACAGCCTCTTCAACAGCTGGTGTTGGCAAAACTGGACAGCTATATGTAAGAGAATGAAACTGGATTATTGTCTAACCCCGTACACAAAAGTCAACTCAAAATGGGTCAAACACCTGAATGTAAGTCATGAAACCATAAAACTCTTAGAAAAAAAAATAGGCAAAAATCTCTTGGACATAAATATGAACAACTTATTCATGAACATATCTCCCAGGGCAAGGGAAGCAAAAGCAAAAATGAACAAGTGGGACTATATAAAACTAAAAAGCTTCGGTACAGCAAAGGACACCATCAATAGAACAAAAGGACATCTTACAGTATGGGAGAATATATTCATAAATGACCTATCTGATAAGGGGTTGACATCCAAATTATATGAAGAGCTCACGCACCTCAACAAACAAAAAGCAAATACTCCAATTAAAAAATGGGCAGAGGATCTGAACAGACACTTCTCCAAAGAAGAAATTCAGATGGCCAAGAGGCACATGAAAAGATGCTCCACATCGCTAATCATCAGAGAAATGCACATTAAAACCACAATGAGATATCACCTCACACCAGTGAGGATGGCCACCATCCAAAAGACAAACAACAACAAATGTTGGCGAGGATGTGGAGGAAGGGGAACCCTCCTACACTGCTGGTGGGAATGCAAATTAGTTCAACCATTGTGGAAAGCAGTATGGAGGTTCCTCAAAAACTCAAAATAGAAATACCATTTGACCCAGGAATTCCACTCCTAGGAATTTACCCTAAGAATGCAGCAGCCCAGTTTGAAAAAGACATATGCACCCCTATGTTTATTGCAGCACTATTTACAATCCCCAAGAAATGGAAGCAACCTAAGTGCCCATCAGTAGATGAAAGGATAAAGAAGAGGTGGTGCATATAAACAATGGAATATTATTCAGCCATAAGAAGAAAACAAATCCTACCATTTGCAACAACATGGACGGAGCTAGAGGATATTATGCTCAGTGAAATAAGCCAGGTGGAGAAAGAGAAGTATCAAGTGACTTCACTCATCTGTGGAGCATAAGAACAAAGAAATAACTGAAGGAACAAAACAGCAGCAGACTCACAGAACCCAAGAACGGAGTAACAGTTACGAAAGGGAGAGGGACTGGGGAAGATGGGTGGGAAGGGACGTATAAAGGGGAAAAAGGGGTATTACGATTAGCACACATAATGTAGCAGGTGGAGGTGGTCATATGGGGAAGGCAGTATAACACAGAGAAGACAAGTAGTGATTCTACAGCATCTTACCACGTTGATGGACAGTGACTGTAGTGGGGTATGTGGTGGGGACTTGATAATAGGGGGATTCTAGTAACCATAATATTGCTTATGTAACTGTACAACAATAATAGCAAAATAAGAAATAAAAAAAGAAGATGTGGTACACATACACAATGGAATATTATTCAGCCATAAGAAGAAAACATATCCTACCATTTGCAACAACATGGGTGGAGCTAGAGGGTATTATGCTCAGTGAAATAAGCAAGGTGGAGAAAGACAAGTATCAAATGATTTCACTCATCTGTGGAGCATAAGAACAAAGAAAAAACTGAAGGAACAAAACAGCAGCAGACTCACAGAACCCAAGAACAGACTAACAGTTACCAAAGGGAAAGGGACTGGGGAGGATGGGTGGGAAGGGAGGGAGAAGGGGGAAAAAGGGGATTACGATTAGCACACATAATGTAGCGGGGGTGGGGGGGATACAGGGAAGGCAGTATAGCACAGACAAGTAGTGATTCTATAGCATCTCACTACGCTGATGGACAGTGACTGTAAGGGGGTATGTGGTGGGGACTTGATAATATGGGGAGTCTAGTAACCATAATGTTGCTCATGGTACATTCATGATACCAAAATAAAAATTTTAAATTAAAATTAAAAAAAGGAAGGGAGGGCAGTGGGGCAGGCAGACACTGGGAGTGCAAGCTGCTGCTCATGTACCTTTTCTCTTCAGGACCTGCTCAAGGCCAATCCATATATAGCACTTCGATTTCCAGATCCCGCTGTATGCTTCACTGACCTGGCAGGTACATCAAACAAGGACATGATAGGGATCACTACCTCGGAAAATTTTAAGTCTTGATTGATGGCCCTAATTTTTGTGTCTTCTGTGTATGCAATAGTAGTTTTGATTTACTATTTTGAGAATACAGCATAGTGGTCTAGAGCGTGGACTCTGGAGCCAGTTTTCTGGTTTAAATCCCAGTTCCACCAATCACTAACTAGTGACCTTGGGCACGTTACTTAAGCTTTCTATGCTGTAAGCTCCTTTTCTGTCAACTGTGTACAAAGTGGTATCGATTGGTAGTGCTGCTTTGAGGAATAATATGTTATTGTATGCAAAGAGCTTGAAGAGTGGCACATAAGAAGTGCTATATATGTGTTTGCTATCATTGTAAGGGAGGGTAAGTTCCAGGCTTCCACCTGGCCCTTCCGAACAGAAAAATTCTCACTTCACAGGTCAGGGAGCCAAGCTGCTGGTTATATCTATTAGGAACTAGAAAAATAACCACAGATTGGTTTTGTATACCCACTGGGCCCACCATGAGTTGGATTTGGGCCAAAACTCCATTTCTCATTTGGCCTTCACTAGCCCTCACTTTAACTGTGGGCAACAGGGTTGCTGTGAGTCCCCAGGATGCATGTTAGCCCAGAGCCATTGTCCAATAATCCCTGGAGAGAGTGTGGATTTTTATCATTCCTCTGAACAGTGGCCTCGGACAGTTACTGCAGGGCCTTTTGGGGATGGTCGGGAAGGTCTATAGTACGAAATTATAACATTACCACAGCATCCTCCCTCAAGGTATTCAGTCTCCCATTCATCCTAGGGACTCTGGGTATATGACCTGAGAGGCTGGGACACTCTATCGTGGCGACCCAACATTTTCTTTGCCAGGATTCTTTCGGTCAAATGGGTTATGCTTCTGTTTCAGTCCTAGGATCCTCATGATTAAGCAATCACCACCAAAGATCACTGTGGACCGAACCATTTTGATTGCCAGTCTACTTGTAGCTCTGTTCTTGTAGGGCATATCAGTTAGCTTTTGCTCTGAAACAAACTGCTCAAAGCTTAGAGGCTTGCAAAAAGCAACAATTTATTTAGTTAACTATTGGGGGTTGGCAGTTTGGGCAGGGTTCAGCTGCACTCATGTCTGCGGTCAGCTGCTGGTGGTGGTCTTGGTAACTCTACTTTGAGGGGTAGGTTGGCCACAGTTGGAGCTACAGGGATGACTGGGGCATGAGTCTCATCATCCAGCCTGTTCGTGGGGTGGCAGCAGTTTTCCAAGACCAGCAAGAGTGCAGGCCCTGCATAAGCACTTTTCTAGCTTTTGCTTGGACGACTCTTGTCCCATTGCCCAAAGCAAGTGACACGATTCCAGACCAAAGAAACAGAGCACCTCTTGACGAGGGGATCAGCAACGTCAATGCAAAGTCATGGATTCAGCAGGGGGAACCATTTGTGGCACCAAACGTTCCTCCCTATTATGGAGCCCTAGCTCTTTTCAGGCACATCACTCAATTTCTTTAGAGAAACACTGTCCATTTTCATCCAGGAGATGAGCTCCTGCACTACGTGACGGGGAGAGGGGAAGGAAGTTGATGAAAGTGAACTTAGTCATTTTTCAAATAGTCATCTCCTTTTATGTCATCTTCCCTCTTCCACTCTCCATACCTGGAGCATGGGGATGTGTCTCTCCTGAGGGTTTCAGCCTCAGGCAAGTTCGCTGTGGATTCGCTGAGACCAAAAAATGACAACGGAACGTGGGGGTAAAAAGGGGTTCATACCGAGGTTTATTCTCACGGCGGTAGGTCATGCGCTACAATCACATCTACCTCTGCAGGCAGCAAGCTGGTCTCAGGCTCTGCCCTCACTTCCAGCCTCTGCTCTCCGCTCTCCTGCTCTCTTCTCTAGGTTCTGCTCTTAGCACCAGGGGAACTCTTTTTATAGCAATACTGGCAGTAATGGCTTATTGCCAATAGGTATGCGAGCACGCGCCTGCACAGTAGGCTAAGTAGTACCTCATTGCCTGTACACGATGGGTATCAATCAGGTGAGGATCCTGGCCATGGAACTTGGATTTTCCGTACAGGTTGCTTCCTCCACGAAAATGGCTTCTGCTTCTGCTACAGCCTTTTCCTGAGATTTGCTGGCTGCCGTGCCCTCCACTATGATTTATTCTTCACTTTGAGCCAATCTTATTCATTCCAGGAATTTATCAAACTCTTTGACCCACTATCCTCACCCCTTCCACCAGCATTATGAGTGAATTTACTTTGCACTTCTTTATAATTGTTTCTATTTGTCTTGGGGACAGAAACACCTGTGTTCGATGCAGTGTCTTCTACTGCAGATTAAATTTAAATCTATTATCTCTGCCCACTATAGCAGTTAAAAAATATATTCCCTTCATATATATATTAAGAGTGGGTGCTTCAGAGAGAAGAATCAAGGTGTAATGCACTCTACTGTGGAAAGGAAGAGCTAGAAGACTTGTGTAATTTTGTCCTGTTACTATCTCATATTCAGTCTGTGGTATGTGGCGTAAGGGAGGAGGCATTTCCTTTGCTTAATGCATTACTTTACACCATTTTATCCACTCTGTTTCTCTCAGGGCTGTGGTTGAGATTTTATCATTTTCAGGCTACTCAGGCTGTTGTTTTTGCCTTAGGCACAAGTTTAATGTAAAAATAAGCCAAGGGGCCAGAACTTGGGCAGCCTGAGGGGCAGACAGACATGGGAGGGGAGGGGGGGGTGCTGCCTGACTCTCCTCTTCCTTGCTGTCGCGCCCATCCCTGGGGTCTCCTGAACCCTTTAGTCTGCGTGTTAGTTGTAAGCCCTTCACCTGTCAACCAGTCATCAGGTCCACTCAGCACTCCTAATTTTTGACACCACTATGAATGGCCAATGAACATAATATTCAGGCTCAGTAGTAACAAATAAAAGCAAATTAAAATAATGAGAACAATGCTTTGCTTTTAGATTAGCCACAGTAAAATAATGCTTAATAATGTGGCTGAGGAGGTGGAGAAAAGGACAGCCTCATACATTGCCTGAGGGAGTGGAACTTGACACAACTTTTTTACACGGGAATTGGAAATAGTGATTAAAGTCACTACTGCACAACTTAGTAGTTCCTTTCATACAAATGTGCAAAGATATATGCACACATAAATGGTGTCTAACTTTGCTAGTAATCAAAATATGAAAATTAAAATGAAATGTCTTTTTCACCTATCAGAGTATCAAAGATTTAAAAAGAACATCAGTGCCCATTTTTAGCAAAGTTGAAAGTGTTCATGGATATATTAGTACAAGCTGTGTGGAAGGCAGTTTGAGGATATGTATCAAAATCTTTAAACATAATATACAAAATATATGAGGAACTCATACGACTCAACGCCAAAAACACAAGTAACCTGATTAAAAAATGGGCAGGGGACCTGAATAGACATTTTTCCAAAGAAGACATACAGCAGGCCAACAGACACATTGAAAACATGCTCCACATCACTAATCACCAGGGAAATGCAAACCAAAACCACAGTGAGATATCACCTCCCACCAGTTAGAATGGCCACTATCCAGAAGACAAAAAACAACAAGTGTTGGCGAGGATGTAGAGAAAAGGGAACCCTCCTACACTGTTGGTGGGAATGTCAACTGGTGCAGCCACTGTGGAAAGCAGTATGGAGCTTCCTCAGAAAAGCAAAAATAGAAATACTACATGATGCCACAATTCCACTTCTTGGAATTTTCCTTAAGAAAACAAAATCACTGATTTGAAAAGATATATGCACTCCTATGTTTATAAGTTGCCACATTATTTACAATAGCCAAGATATGGAAGCAACCAAAGTGTTCATCAACAGATGAATGGATAAAGAAGTTTGGTACATATATACGGTGGAATATTATTCAGCCGTACAAAAGAAACAAACCTTGTCATTTGCAACAACATGGATGGACCTAGAGGGTATTATACTCAGTGAAATAAGCCAGGTGGAGAAAGACAAATGCCACGTGTTTTCACTTACAAGTGAAATCTAAACAAAACAACACAAAGGAAAAGAACAAAACAGAAAAAGACTCATAGACACTGAGAAAAGACTGGTGGTTGCCATGGGGGAGGGGGAGTGGAAGGATGGGTGAAATAGGTGAAGGGGATAAAGAGGCACAAAATCTCCATCATAATATAAGTTAGTCAAGGGGATGAAAGTACAGCATAGAAAATATGGTCAATAGTTCTGTAACACCTTTCTGCGTTGACAGATAGTAACTAGACTAGTTGGGGTGTGCATTTAATAATGTGTGTAACTGTGGAATCATGCTATATACTTGAAACTAATATAATACTGTATATCAACTATTCTTCAATAAATAATAAAGAAAAAGAAAAAATCTTTAAACAGATAAAAAAACGTTTGATCCAAGAATTCAAGGAATGCATCCCAGGGGAAATCAGAGAGGTGTACAAAGAAGTGCATGCAAGGACAGCACTGTTTCAACATTGTTTATGACTGTGAAAAATTTGAAACCCACCAGTTAATTAGTGGCCATCCATAAGTTATAATACACAGTCCGCGAGGTATCAGCATGGAAAGATATGCAAGATATATCATTATGTTTAAAAGCAATTGTCAGAGCAGTATATTTGCATGATTCCACTTCTGTTTGGTGACTTGTGTGTGATATATGTATATATGCCTTGCTTACTGACATATCTAAATAATTGATAAAAACATATCCATCTGTTAGTTGTCTTTCTGGGGATTTTGATCTGAGGAATTTTACTTTTCTCATAATACATATTTATATGTTTTCATGTTTTAGAAACAATCAGTAAAACTATTGAAAAATTAAGGAATTTAAAAAAGTTGCTCAGCTTCACTGATAATTAAATGAATGCAAATTAAAAGAATAATGAGTAATTGCTGCTTATCACATTGGCGAAAACCTTTCCACGATTAACACTCAATGTTGTATAGAGCCCTGGTCTATAAACCTTTTTGATCGACCACGTGTACTAGTAAAACTTTTTGGCCTCGGACGCTAAACACATATGTTTATATGATTGTTTTATAAATATAGACAGGATGGTATTGTTCATACTCTTCTGCCACCTGTAAACTCAAGTGTACAGTGCAGTGCAGGTGTTCACTGCAACAAATTTGGGCATCAGAAAAACTGGAAACATTCAGCATGTCCAATAGGGAACTGGTTAAATCAGTTATTGAACATTAATAGCATATATATTGGTGTAATAATCAGTCGCCAAAGAGAGTGAGGTAGTTGTATATTAGTGACATGGTAGGAACACTATAGGAGCATACCAAGTCTGGAAAGAGTACACAGGAAACGGGATAGCAGTTCAGGGCGAGGGGGGTGGGGGGTGGGAGTGTGACATTAAGCAGGGAATTTGCTTATTGTTCTAATTGTGCAACTGAAAATTTCTGAAACCTAGTTACAGCTTTTCCCATTATAAGAATACTAAAGATCTAAAACAAAAAGTCACTTGAATCACTGAAACACATTGCATACATTTTAAAGTTCTGAAAATGCGTAGGTTTCTTACTATTTGTAGTAGCTCACAGTTGAGGTTGAGTTCAAGCCTCTAAGCTGCTCAAGATCATGCTAATGAAGGAAATTTTTTTAACATTTTGAGCAAGTTCCGTTTTGCTTCCGTTAAAATTTAAAAATGAACAAAAACGGGCCCACCGGCGTCAGGGAGAGCCGCGCGCCCCTCCTCCTTCCTAGTCCTCCTCCCCCGTCCGGGGGCTTGCCAGCTCTGGCGCCCCGCCCGGCCCGGCCCGGCCCGGCCCGAGGCAGCTCTGTCCGGCGGGCCCCAGCGATCGCCGCAGCTCGAGCGCTGCAGGGGAAGGAGGGGCGTCCCAGGGCAGCGCAGCTCGCCTCTGCGGCCGATCAGAGCCCCGCACGGATTCCCCCCCGGAGCGTCCCTCCTCTGTACGACGGCCAGTGGGTCCGCGGAGTGGCTGGAGGCCTTGGGCTCTAAGCACCGTATGGCAGGCTCCCCCAGACCGGTAGCGCCGGCGGCTGCCCTGTCGGGCCTGGCGGTGCGGCTCTCGCGCTCGGCTGGCGGCGGCGGCTCATACCGCGCCTTCTGCAAGGGGCTCACGCGCACGCTGATCACCTTGTTCGACCTGGCCTGGCGGCTGCGCATGAACTTCCCGTACTTCTACGTCGTGGCCTCCGTGATGCTCAACGTCCGCCTGCAGGTACATATTTAGAGCAACCAACTTTGTGTCGTTCGGGGCCCCCAGCAGGATGGCTGACTTCCACCGCCAGCTCACCCGCCCTAGAGCAAAGCGACCCGCTCGTCTCGCACACGCCGGCAGCCTGCCCGGCTGTCTTTCCATTGCCTCATTTTTTTCAGTCACTTCGCAGAAAGCCTGCAATATAACCAGAAAAGCCTAAAATATAACGAAAAGTTGACCCGCAAGGAAATAGTTATTTCAAGGAACAGAACTTAAAACTCAGAAGATCCTCAGAAATACTTCAGAAGTTCTTGCATCCATAAAACAAAAAGCAGCACGAACGTTAAGAAATGGCAATGAGTCCAGGATGTCCTAAGAGGAAAAAAGGGAGCAGTTAACTAACAACTGAAAGAAACTACAAGAATGGTCCAAATCGGAGGCAAATCTTCCAAGTTAGACTAAGAAGTTAATAGACTTCCAAATGAATGGAATGCACTCTAAGCAATTGATGGGGTTGAGACAGAAGCGGGAGGAAAATATCATGATCTGGAAGGCATACGTTTCTTCATCCCAAAAGAAAAAAAAACAAGGAAGACAGAAACTACAGGAAAGAAACAGTCATTTCAAACTGTACAAGGAAAGCATGCTTCAAATATGAAGCAACCTCAGATGTGGCCTGGTTTTGAACATTGCCAGGAGTGTGAGAAAGAGAATTTACTTGAACACTGGCACGTGGACCAAGACTCTGCAGCCACAGATGAGAAAATCCAGTCATAGGCATTTCAACTTTGCGGTTCGGTGGACAACATTGAAATAATCATAACAATGGAAATATTACGTAATGGTTTTCCATTTTGAGAGTAAGTCTTAGGCAAAGAAGGGAAGACTTAATTATGGTTATAGAACGTTATGGGAATGTTAACAACTTGGACAATGTAAAAGTCCAAGCAACAAGTTGGCAGGCAGAGGGGAGGAAATGGAATTGTGGTGTTATTCTCAAAGTAGTAAGTCCAGATAGTTGAATGACTGGTGTCAGGGTTATATTATTAAAGTGAAGAAGGTACGCAACAAACAGGAAAAGTGGCACAACCATATCCAGGGAGGAGGAAAGGGGTGGGGGGAGGACATCAGGAAGTCAGTGAGAAAGTGCCTCATGTCATCAATTCGAGAAATAGTCATAAAAGCATATTATTAAGAAAAGTGGAAGTAACCACTAAACAGACACGTGTAAAAGTTTTTGTGGCTTGGGGAAGAGTTGAGAAATTGGGCAGGGATTTACTTTTCATTATATGCCCTTTTTTATTACTTGATTGTTTAAAACTATTAAAGTTTTTGTGGCTTGGGGAAGAGTTGAGAAATTGGGCAGGGATTTACTTTTCATTATATGCCCTTTTTTATTACTTGATTGTTAAAACTATACACGCGTGCATTGCTTTGATTAAAAATGAATTTACTGCAATTAGAAGGAAATTGGGCGTGGGGAGAGGGAGTTGGGAAATGACACAGGGCGCCAGGTAGATTCTGCTTCCTATCTTACTGCAAAAGTATATGTATATCCTAAAATGTTCCTGAATGATTACATGAAATCTAGTTTCCGTGCTTTCCAAGCAAACTATAGACCACAAAAAAATACTTAAAAACTAAAAATGGCCAGTAATCTTCAGGTAGCCCAGAGCTTCCTCACTCTATGAAACTTCATGTGCAAATCTCTGCCATGTCATGGATCAGGTAAAAAGAAAACCAAAAATGTGATGAATTTTTCAAAACTTAAAATTCTCAAAACTTTTTTCCCCAGCATTATTGAGATAGATTTGACACATAACATTGTGTAAATTTAAGATGTACACTGTTAATTGGATACATATATTGCAATATTATTGCCACCAGCTTTAGCCAGCACTTCCATTTTATACCCATCACTTAATTACCATTTGTTTCTTGTGGTAAGGACTTTCAAGATCTAGTGTCTTGGCAACCTTCAAGTATATAAAACAATATTGAAAGCTATAATCACAACGTTGTGCCTTAGATCCCTAGAATTTATTCAACCGGAGTAAATGAAATTCTATACTCTGACCAACATTTCCCCATGTGCCCCACCCCCAATCCCTGGAACCAACAATTTTACTCTCTGAGTTTGGCTTTTAGATTCCACATATAAGTGAGATCATACAGTATGTTGGTGGATACTTGGATGAGTGCCTCATGATGTTTAGGCAAGGTTCTTAACATTTTAGTATTGGTCATAATAGCAAGACAGTGGAAATAAATGTCCAACAGTGACTGAGCCAGAGAGAAACAGATGTATATTACATATATTCATACACTCCACATATAGAGAAATAATACTTGGCAGCATTATTGCACACTTATGATATACCATGTAATGTTCTAAACGCTTTATATACATCATTCCATTTAATCCTTACAACAACCTAGAGATAGGGACTATTATTACCCCTAAAGAGAGGAGACAAGCACACACAAGTATAGTGGTAGAATGATGAAATACTGCAAACAATATCATTCCTACTGGTATGGACATTCATTGTTATGATTCGTTTTTCATTGTATTTATACTAAGTTGTGAGTCCTCCTTGAAATTTTGAGTGTAAAACTCACTATCCAAGCGGGCACCATGGATGCCGAACTTTGGGAAAACAGGGCTAGGCACTCTCAGGTATCTGCAGCAGAGCACAGTAAGGGAGGCTCAGGCACAACTCAGGCACTGACCCTCAGTCACTCCGAGAGGACTTGCATTCTAATCAAAGAAAGTAGGTTTCATGAAGCATTTATATAAAAACATTATGATCAAGACTCAAAAGCAAGTTGGTTTCAATGTGGAAAGTAGAACAAATTGTCACATTCTCAGAAAGCGACTTTTTACCCATTAACAGATCAAATATACACAGTTTCTAAAGAGACAGTTTAAAATTCTAACTTGCAAAGGGTACAAGGTTTTGGTTTCATGGTTTTTACTTTTCAAATCATTTCCCCTAATTAACTGCAGATATAATTTCTCTTACCCCACAGCCCCCCACCAAAAAACAACAAAAAAGAAAGCCATTGAAACTAGCTTCCTCAGACTTACGAAAATCTTCACTTCCACAATCGTACCACCTTCACGAGCTGATTACCTCTGGCAACTTCTGGTACAGGCTTCACTGTAGTTAGGTGCGGTCCTCTGGAGCACTGCTAACACTACCCTAGAACACCAGAAAATGTCCTTTAACTCAGAATTTCCCAAGGATGCAGTTCTCTGAAAGCACCAGATGGAAGAGAGCTCCTCTCTTACATACCAGGTCTTTTCACCTGGACTCTTACCACTTCCCTCCCTTTCCTCCAGGTCCTCTCCTGATACTGTCAGGCAGCTGCGTCTGGGGAGGTCTCGCCCTGTGCACAAGGTGAAACTTCAACTTGGACAGAGGAGGGTTCTGGACTCTGATTGGGAAAGAATTCACAAACAGGTCCGATGAGTGTAGGTAAGGAAGGAATTCATTAAAGCAAGAGTAGAAGCGAACGTCAGCAGGCGTGCAGGCAGCAGAGAGCAAGGAAGACCAGAGGGAGGAAAGGGAAGGTCACTGAACTGTTGAGCATAGGGAAAAAAATCTCTCGCCAACTCCTAAAGCCAGGGTCACCGGGCATCCAGTGTCCACTGGATCGGCATGGCATGGGAATTTCATCCCTACCACTCCACAATTTGGGGGAGCCAGAGAGCACTGGACGGAGTGAGTTTATATTTCGAGAACTTCCACTTAGTTACTGGTTTAAAGTAAAACATGGAGAGAGAAAATGATTCTGTTAAGACTAGAAAGCTGAATGAAATAGCACAGTGACAAAGACATTTACCACCGGAGGCGGAGATTGGACTGTTCTTGTCCTTATCATGGAAAAGAGTTCAGAAACAAGTGCAGGTGGCTTAGGAACAAGAAAGCTTATTTGATACAAGACAGTACACACTCAGACGGGAGGGTGGGCAACCTCAGAGAGGAGGCATGCTTAAGGATTTAAGGTTTGGGGTGTTATAGGGCCTTTTGGATATAGGGTTGTATGAAGCATGATGTATACAGGTGATTCATAATCCCTTTGAAGTTTTGTCTTAAGAATAGGGTTATTTAGATGACTGTGTTGGTCCAGATCTCAGCATTCTTTACCCATGCAGGTTCATTGACCCTCTAGAGGTCTGTCTCCCTGCTTAGAAAGTTACTTAATTGATTAAGGGGCTGGACGAAGAGGAAGGGCAGCATATAGGTTAAGTTAAAGAACAAGCCAGGCCTTTTTCACAGGCTAAGTAGATTTTACAATGACATGACCTTTGCCCCATTTCCCTGCTCTATCTCCATATGACTGAACTTCTGACAGTATAGGCAGCAGGTTCCAGGCCCTGGACCTCCCCAGACTGGTCTTCAGGCTGGGCTTTCTGTGGTGACTCTTGACCCCCTTCCTTGGATAGTTCCGTGATTGCCTTTGGACGCAGACTGGTTCCGGTGACCTGAATGACTTACTGGCATCGACTCCCTTTTCCAGCAACTCAGAGAGACTGTCTCTAGAATTGTCGCCCCCAGGATAAGGGTGGGAGTGGTCTATCTTTCTGTCTTTCTGTCACTATTTCTTTCAAGACATGATTTCCCACAGGGTCCCACTTTGGTAGTTCTACTGGAAATATGAGAGCTTGCTTCAAATCCTTCCTGAAAAATGCTTGGAAACTTATTTCCTTTACTGGTTTTAGTGTAAGCATATTTTACTTTGCAAATTTTACACGAAAAATGCTTGGGTCCTGTTTATGCTTTCTCTATCAATCCCACGTTCCTTTGCCTTTCCTACTGGACAGACTCAGTCCTTCATTCCTGAGTTCCTAAGTTCATAATTTCAATTTTTGTTGAGCCAAGGAATCCGAATGATTCTAGGCAAGGTAAAACCAAAGTCTTAAAAAGCGGAGGTACCAAGATAGGCAAGGATAGCCAATATTCTGGGGCTTTCCTGGGTACTAATGTCTTTCTGTCACCTCTATTTCTACCCCAAGTATTCTGTGTCCTGGAGTAGTGAATCCCCATGATTTTCAGCAGCAGTTTCCAAAAGGAGGGGATGTTAGGAAGACAGAACAGCAATAGAGACAATAATTGCCCTCCACTCCTTGGATTCCTAGCATGTACAAACATCCTTCCATTCACATGATTCCAAACTGCTGGCCCGGCGTAATTTAATTGCTCCGTGTATAACCACGAACCACCCAAAGAGATACAACACGTACAAACAATTCTATCATAGTCAGAGGTGAGGTCATTAGTTCTCAGTTTGTAGTTCAAGTTCTCCTGCTGATGTCTCTTCTTTGTCTAGTTCTGTAATTATCCCAACTTGATATTACTATTCTACAATTCTATGACCTCAATGGGGAATTCACCACCACCACCGCTCTATCCTATTTACAATACTAAAGAAGAGATGAGAGAATTAAATAAATAAAAAAGACAGCAGGGAAATACAGGTAGAAGGTACAGTCCTCATTTCGGCACATAGCCATGAGGTGGTCCTGTTTTTAATGCCTTCTCTGTCAATCCCATGTTCCTTTTGCCTTTCCTACTGGGCAGGCTCAGTCCTTCATTCCTGAGGAGTCAGAGCCCTAGGTGGTCCTTTGTAGGGTTTCACTGCTGTGTCAGGCACCCCCCAGGGTTGTAGTGTACGAAGTCACCTTAGGGGATCCCGTGAGTCTCATCCATACTCCTCCCTATCCTCATTCTGTAGCATGAACCATAATCACCGGTTCTACGTGGCTCCAGTAGCTCAGAGGGGCTTAAATCGAGTGGAATCATTGTTTCATCCCACACTGGATGTGTTTCTTCTAGGGAGCTAAACTTCTAAACCAGCAGAGATCAGAGCTGCAGATGGGTCAGGTGTAATTATGAGAGGCACCGCCTTTATTTCCACCCTTTTGTTACCAGACTTGCAAACTCTTGGCAATGGGAGAAATAGCACTCTGCAGTGGTTGCTGTTTGGCACTGTTTGTCACGTCCTAGCAGGCTAGCAGGCTCTGCTGCGGTTCTCTTATCAGGGCTTGCCGTGGCCCCATATCGCATACTGATTTACCCAAAACGTTCTGGGCACTATTGGATCTGCTAGATTACAGGAGCCAAGGAGCGGACCTAGTAGCATAGTAGCCTGCATCAGCTGGAGAGCTGGCTTCAGCTGTGGGTCCACATCAGCCTGTGTGTGGTAGGAATAACATCTGCATTTTTCAAGTCGTGGATGGTGGAAAAAATCTCGGCAGTTCCCATAAGGATAAGTTATTGCATTTTCCTTTCTCTGCTGATATGGAGGGGGTGCTCTTACAGCACCTTCTTACCCTAATATTCCTTCCCCTGGTGCCAGCTAGCCAGTGTGGCAGTATAGAGGAGATGGGCGGGCACCTGTCTCTGGCCGGAGATTTCTGAAATCAGGAGGCTTGGTGGAGCAGCCTGTCCCAGCAGGCGAGTAGGGGCTTAAGAAGAAAGGATGGGGGCAGGCTCCCACTCTGTGCCTTCTCTCTGCCTCTCTCAGAGGGTGCAGAAGATGACTAGTGTTTTCCATGACACTGTGTTGGAACAGAGGTTCAAGGAAGCAACAGTACGCTGACAGCTACCAGCCAGATAAGGAACATTCCACCTGGAGAGGCGGTTGGGGACTTGGTCTGGTGGGTTTAAAAGGAAACCCAACTGTCCCTCTCTAAAAGGGATCTCAGCCACATTGGTGGTGGAGTGGGGGCTGAACGACAGCAGTAACATAAAGCACACACTTTAAGCCCTATGCAGATGCTGCCTGATGGGAAGTACATCCAGGAACTGGTAGGGTGATCCCAGAGGAAGGGGCCAGGGTTTCACTGGGCCTCCCAGGGGCAGGCTCAGAGGAGAACTCCAGCAGCACCCCTCTGCTCTGTGGCAGGTGCTCTTGCAGGGGTGTTCTGGGTCCCTTGGCACTAGCCTTGACTTAAAGGCAGTTTCTACTTAGTCTGCAAGGTTTGGGGCTGTCCTGCTCCCTGTTGCACATTCTAAGGGCACCGGCTGCAGGTGCTTTGACAGGAAAGCCAAGGGGAAGGTGTACAAGTGTCACAGCAAATTTCTTACTCAGGCTCACCACACCAACCGTCCATTCTAAGGACCCTGGGTCTGTGTCATTAATGACTCACGCTTGGTAATTACATGTGAGCTATTCCTCTAGCTGTTAGGCTCAGTGTGGTGACTCCAAAGACAGGTGCATTTGTCGGCCAGACCTAAGAATCATTTTGGTAACACAGATCAACTAAGGCTCTGGTGGATTATCTGTAGATTTCATTCCTGGGAAGTGCAAGCTTCGTTACCCATAGGCAGAGACCTCTGCATGTGTATTAGTACATTCAGGCTGCCATAAGAAAATACCACAGGCTGGGTGCCTTAAACAGCAGACACTTACTTTCTCAAAGTTCTGGAGACTGGAAGTCCAAAGTCAACCAGGGCTGGTTTCTGCTGAGGCCCCTCTTCCTGGCTTGTAGATGGCTGCCTTCTCCTTGTATCTTCACATGGCCTTTTTTTTTTTTTTCTGTCTGTGTGTACACAGAGAGAGAGAGACATCTAGCTAGCGTCTCTTTCTTTTATAAGGACATCAGTGCTATTAGACTAGGGCCCCACCCTTACAACCTCATTTTAACCTTAATTACCTCCTCAAAGACCCTATCTCCAAGTAGAGTCACAGTGGGAGTTAGGGCTTCTACATAAGCATTTAACCTTCTCTACTGGGGGAGGAAAGAGGGTTTATACTTCAGTATTCATTGCCCCCACAGTGATTAATGCAAGCTCACCTATAATCATGATTCTGCCATTCCTTCTGTCAGCAAATGGAAAAAGAAACCAATGGGAATATGACCCAATCGGGGCCAGTGAAGTGACTGGGGTGTGTGCTTCCAAGGAAGGTTTCTTCTCTCCTAAGAAGAAAATGCAGAAAGGGCTGTCCTTTTTTCTCCTGTGGTAGCTTTTAGATCTAGATGTGACTCCCAGAAACTGTTGGAGCCATCTTGCCAAGAGCCTGACAATGAAGCCAAATCATGTAGGATGACAGATGCAAAGGACTCACAGAGAAGTGGAACTGCAGCTCAGTGTCTGCAGCCTGCTGTACCTCTGGACTTCTCCCCTGATGGCGCTAAAAAGGCAAAGTCCTTACTAAGTATGTAACAGGTATTGAAATGCACATGTGCATTTCTTGTGTGTGTGATTCTCTATCTTGCCCAACATAAATTATTAGAGTCGCTGACGTCAAGTAGTAGCTATCATCCAAATTCTCACTGATTTTTTGGAAGAGTTTAATGAAAATAAATCAGATGATGGAACTGAGAAAGAGGGAGGGGAGGCAACTTGCTCAAGGTCACACTGGAAATTAGTGACAGATAAAAAACTAGAACCCTGGGATTGGCCCAGGAGAGTGTGGAACTCTCCAAATATTTTAGGATTCTAATGAAGACAGTAGGGATGAGAGAAAAGGTTCTCAAAATGACGAGATTCCAAAAAGCATCTCTCTAAAGGGCCCTTCATCAGATATATTTTTCAACGTATTCCTTCCAAAGGAATATATCAACTGAGGGGTGGCTTGTGGAAACCAGTTGTCTCAGCCTGACATATATCTCTATCCATCAGCCAGAACTCGGGAGATGGTGCCGCGGGCAGAATAGAGGCTTCCTGGCTGCAATAGGGCTCCATGGGAAAGGTGCTGCCACCCCTCTCACCTCTCCCTCCCTACCCAGTCTAGGCTTCATCTTCCCACAGTTCTCTTTCCAGGCTGGAAACCTGGCCTGTGAAGAATACACAGAAATGGCCCTGCTTCGTTCAAGACAACGTTATCACAACAGACACTCATTGGACTAAACTGTTGTATTTCAATGCTCAGATTCATCCAGTAACTGTTCAGTTTTCTGCCCGTGCAGGCTGACTAAAACCAAGAAATAGACTGCCATCTAGAGGTCATTTATACCAGAGGAAAAAGGACTCAAACATTATTGCTGTGAGGGCACACTTAAGGAAGTCTTTTTCCCTACTGGGACCTCAATGTCCTTGCCTTCAAAAATGAGGGTGTTGTCCTAGATCAGCAGTTCTCAAACTCAGCTCCACAAAGCATGTTTGCCTTTAGTGGTTTGTAATTAGGGCTGCTCATCAGAATTATCTGTGATCATTGAAATATATACCTATGCTCATGCTTTACCCCTAAATATTCTGGTTCAGTAAATGTGGAACAGAGTCAGGGCCTATAAAACAAAAACAAAAAACATTCCACGGGTGCTCCCAAAGCCCTCTCCATGTAAGGAATCTGTGATGTTAATAGGTGTTTCTCCAATAGTGGTAACCAAATTTCCTCACTCTAGGGCTCTGGCAGGAAACATGTGATTAATTCTAATGTACATTGTGGATCTGCGATAGATGTTAGTATTACACGGCCTTCTCAAAGGTGTTTGACCAAAGAACCAACACCTACTAACGATTCAGGCACACCAGTGTTTCTCAGATTACACTTAGGAAAACCCTAGACTAGGGTGACAGCCAATTTGATTCCTGGTGAGAGCTCTCCTCCTAGCTTGCAGATAACTGCCTTCTTGCTCTATCCTCAATGGCCTTTCCTTGATGTGTGTGGGCAGGAAGGAGCTCCCTCTCTTTTCCTCTTTTTAACAAGGCCACTTAGGATTTTATCCTCATGACCTCATTTAACCTTAATTACCTCCTAAAAGCCTATCTCCAAATACAATCACATTGGGGTTAGGGCTTCTACATGAATTTGGGGGATGGGAGGATGCAAGTTAGGTTATGGTGTTACCGGCTGAGATGTTTTTCCCAAGATCATGTCTCACAGGCGACAAAGAATGAAACCAGCACACAAGTGCAAGGAGCAACCAGCAGGACTCCTAACTGAGTGAGAAGAGAATGCAGAGGCTCCAACGGTGGGCGCCCTGAGGGGCAGGGATTTATATTGCCTCCTGAGAGGAGGAAGTGCCACCCTCCCTGGACCAAATAGAGAACTGAACTGATGACATCACAACCCCCTCTTGATTGGCTGAACGTACAATACTTCATTTACATAGGGCATAACCAATCAGAGCTGAGGCCTGTAAGTGTATTTCTGAATGGCTGAGTTGGATTGTTGGAGCTTTTTGAAACTTACAAGGGTCTGGAAACTTCTTGAAATTTACAGAGGCCCTGAACTCTATCTTCCCGTGTCCCTCTATCACCTGCCTCAACAGCACTGGGAGATAGCCAAGGCCACTCTGAGTCTACATCCTAAGGTTCTTAGTGAACCATTCTCTTTTGATGAGTCATTGTTCGTGATATTAAGGAACTTCTCATGGGAAAAAAAAGCATAGACTAACCTCATAGGGGCGTGTATTTTCGAAGTGTTCTTAGTGCGTCAAATCAAAGATAATGCCAAAGTATTATTGTGATGACCAACCCTTTGGTGGAGCGTTGTCCTTTTTATTAACACTGCAACCAAAACAGGAACCAATATTCTGAACCTGCTCAGAATGCTAGTCCATACCACATTCTCTCTTCTAACCCAAATGGTGACAAGCCATGCCTTATTTATCATCACAAAGTAAAGCGTGATTGATCCCAGACAGTGGTCTAAAACCTTAATCCTGCACCTGAACTTTGCACAACATTCAAGTTGTGGGCTAGATGTTTATTTTCTCTTCCACTCTTCTGGAGGTAGCCAAGAGATTCCCTCTTATTTTATATTCCTCTTAGGGCACAAAGAGGGAAGGGTGAGCTGATATTCCAACCACTTGCAAACCCGCAGATGGTTCCTTTACAGCTTTTTGATTCAGTGCTCACCACAGTGGGTTAGAAGGGATTCACACACCTTGGTTAAGCTCATATCCCACATGAAGACTTTGCTCCTGTGTATTAGCTCATGTTCTTTTACGAGTCCGTATTCCACTTACAAGACTCTGCTCTAGCTATTGGCTCATATCAGATTGTGATAGATGGATGGCAAAGACCAACATAAAATCATACAATCCCTCAGTTTTATCTTTTCAACATTGACTGAGATGAACATATGATTATCTTCCTTTGGTAACTAAATATAGCAAATTAATAGATTTCTTAACATTTAGCCTTCCTTACATTCCCTGGACACGGTGCATTATTCTTTGAATATACTGCTCTGGCTCATGTTGGCTAACATTTGGGGTTATTCCATTAATGTGGCAGGCAACCACCTCTGCAGCCTGGGTGACAATGATGTCTGGCCTAGAGATGCATGCGTAAGCAGGAAATTGTGTTCACAGAACTTTGTGCAAGGGGCCTGCAGACGCCGAGGGTCCCCCAAGGAACACACAAGAGCAGGCGAGTGGTGGGCAGGGAGGGTGTGCACCAGGCCGACTCCTAGGCTCCAGAGCACTTGACCCTCCCCTCGCCAAATGCAGCAGGCTCTGCCTTCACCATGTGATCAGGTGTCCTGGGTTCCCGCCCTGGATGCCCGCCTCTCAGCTCCGGCCCCGCCCCTCGAATTCGGCCCCGCCTCCTCGAGCGGACGTTAGGCTCAGCCACTACTCCAACCCCTAGACCTCTCCGGCCCCAGCTCGCGCCACCATGTGGCGCCTGCGTACTATCGACCAACCAGCTTTACGGTTGGAACTCACTCGTGCATCAGGTACCACCCATGGCCCCGGCCTGCCTCCACGAAGTGCACTTCCGGTGATGCCTGGGAAGGTAGATTCGTGCTAATGCAATTTCGTGGTAGTTGGTATGGTCTAAGGTGCTTGGCAAATGCCCCAGGTAAAATCACAACCACTGACCTGAAATAGAGAAATGGCTCATAGCCTAATGTGTATCTCGCTTTGTAACACAAGAGAGTAATAAAAGGAATATAAAGTTCCAGCAGCAATTGGAGAAAAAGAGAAGTGATTTTGAACTCTGCTTACCGAGGAACTTGCCAGGCAGGAAATGAAACATTGCAGCTAGGGCCCCTCCAGACTGGATGGCAAGAACAGAGTTGCTGATACCTGCCCCCAAGATCTTTTTTGAAATCCTAGGGAGAGACCCGTGCACAACCACCCAACAAACATATCTACATGCAGAACAGACTGCCACAGCCTAGCTATCCTTTCCCTTGGGGCAGTTTTTAATAACCACAAACCTAAGGCTGTTTGCTGAAATGTTAAGCCATGGTAAGCTCTACAGAAGGCATGCAATTTTAGTTAATTGGAAATTGTATACAAACACTGGAATCTGTATTGATATGTTTAAATAACATACAATGCCAAAAAATCATTTAACCCACATAAGTAATTTAATTCTGCTATTACAAAGCGTTTATAAGACCTAGTGGTATGGTGTAATGAAAGATGCCAAAGACACAAGGGCCCAAGATTCTAATGCAGGCTTCACCGGGAATTAGCTGTGTGCTTGATGCTTCTAGTTTTGGTCCTACTGACTTCTGAATTGATCTTCTGTACAACTATGCTGGTGACCCTACCCCTGACTTACCCTTAGGAGTATCAGGAGATTCCCCTACCACCTCCGCAATCCCCTAATATGTGTTTATGGCCTCCCTGAAGTGGCTAAAAGGATCACTTTTCAGAGGTATTAGATTATCTACTCCCTTTAGGGGAGTACTTCCCTAAGGAAAGGGGAGAGTTTAACAAAGGGGGGAACTTCCCCTCATGGTCTGGAGACCCCATTCCCCTGCCACCAAGCCCCTGTCATTAATGCATCAGATTCTGTAGTTCAGAGCTCTTCCATGGTTCAGGAGATGATTCACATGGCAGAGCCACAGCTTTCTTGATCATGCTGGTGTTCACTGTGAATAAAAAAAAAATGTGTAAGTAGGATCTTCTGAAACATTTTGTTGGAAGAACACAAGTATTTAATAAAATGCAAGACACTTAAGCAACAGATACATTTTAAAGACAGAAGTGAGGACAGCTCAGGGGAACTCAACAATATGTCTTTTAAATCATATTCTCTGCAATGAAAGGATATTAATGAGCCTTTTCAAGCTATGGCCTCAATCTTGGGGTCTAGTCCCAAACTCTAAATGTAACAAAAGTATGATTGGCCTAATATGTGAAATAGTAACCAGAATAATGTGAAAAGTACCAAACCACATAGCTATGGCCTGGAAACTCAGTCACACAGTGAACAGAAGGCGGGGGAAGGTCTCAGAGAAAAGGTGCCAATCAGAGACACCAGTCAGCCTGAGACTACTGCCTTCCACTCTGTGGAATGCAAATATAGTACATATACATTTGGACATGTCCCCATATGTAAAATATTTTAAAAGATTTGAGTAAGCACAAAAGCACACATAGTAAACAATGAAAACAATCCAAAGCCCAAGCCAATCCCAAATTCACTGTACCCCAAAGTCAGTTTGTGCTCATCTGACAAATAGGTTATGTCACAGGGCCACTCCCTGAGTTGAGGCCCTCCAGGTGAAGTACATGGCTTCTACAGAACTGCTGTGGTTCTGTGGAATTCAAAATCCTATGGACTAAAGGTTAACCTTATATACTGTCAATGTTAAATGCTACATACAAATGGAAAAATCAAGTCAACCAATAATACCGAAGCAGTAAATGGCATTACCCATTTCCCCATGTAGACATATCCTTCCCCTTCAGTTCTAAAATTTAAAAACATTTGAGGGGGTGCACTCATCTGTAATCACGCGAAGGTCTTTTTATTATTGTTTTAAACCTCTTTTTTGAGGAATGATAGTATGATTGACGTACAAAAAGCTGTACATATTTAATGTATACAATTTATGAGTTTGGAGATAAGTATACGTCCATGAACCAGCACCATAATCTATGCTATAACACATCCATCCCCACCAAAGTTTCATTCCACCCTAATTAGCACTAATATTTTTGTTCTAATAAGAACATGACAGAAGGTAGAAGAAGATCTAACCTCATAGCACATTTTTAAGTATACAAGCCATGTATTCTCAGCTCTGGAGGAGAAACACAGGTTCTTGGCTCCTGGCTTTAACCACACTCCGTACGTATCCTGTGGGCCAGCACCTGGACTGCACAACCTGCAGCAGAGACCATAGCAGGCCTTTCCGCATTCTGTAAGGCCACTGCTGTTCTTTTCTGAAGCTGATAAGAAGCAGTACAGTGGGTCTGCATAGGAATAAGAGGCAAGGGAAGCCCAGAAGGCCAACCCAAATCGAAACTGTGAGATGGCCTGATTGGCAGAAGTCAGTAACCCACACGCTGTGCCCCTGGAGTCAGCCTGACAGAATGAGAGGGCAAATTCAAATCCACAGGGATCTGGAGGAGACCAAAGTGTACAGAAGTGCGCACATTTTGCACATTGTTCCCACCCTTTTTGAGAGGCCTGCCCACTAAATATCCACTAATGTGGATCTCAGTCCTTACCTCCTAACATGTATCCTGATCAGATCCTGTGTATCAAAAGACAGAGATCAAACTGCTGATCCCTCACGGCACTCAAGAAAGGGAAGGTATAAAAGGAAAGGTACTGCTCAACTTGCCAACCAATGGCTGAGGGCAGCACATCAGTATACACCATTTCTAAACAAGGTCTGCAGTTTTAATCCTCGTTCCGCTTGATCACACTGATCATACAGCACCCCCCTGAGAACACAGGTATGGATACAAGCATAAGCAGGCTAGACGGTAAGCAAATGCAGGTACTTATTAACCACCCCTCAGGTGCTCTTAGTACAACTTCTTCTTGACGAAGTTTTCTGCACAGGCCCGACTTTGACCACAACTCAATATTCACCAGTTCGGGTGGGGCACAGATATCAAGGAGACCTTGTTTCTCATATTAACGTGTTGTAAAGACAAATAAAATGACAAATAAAAGTCAAATTATCCCCGCTGGTGAAAGGGAACAGACATCTCCCTTCCCATTCCTTAGAACATGTATATTAGAATACTTGTAAGTTCTTTCTTTGCCTCTTTGCAATGTATGCAAATATTTAAAACTAAAAAAAGCATCCTACCCGGGATTCCGTGAAACCGCCTGGGAGTGAGAGCGGAGGCCATGACGAGCGGAGCGTAGGAATCGCTGTCGTGGCCCGAGCCTGTGTTTGACGATAGACGTGGGCGGACAGGCCGTTCACCATGGTTGGACTACTTCTATAGAGAAAGCTTTTCTTCATCAACTACTTGATCACACTATGATACAGTTCCTACAGGAAAGGTGGCTTTTTCTCAAGTATCTTCTCCAGTCTGTTTGGAACCCGGGAAATGAGAATTTCAATTTTGGGATTAGATGGAGCAGGAAAACCTACAATTTTGTACAGATTACAGGTTGGAGAAGTCGTCACTACAATTCCTACTGCTGGATTTAATCTGGAGACGGTAACATACAAGAACCTTAAATTCCAAGCCTGGGATTTAGGAGGACAGACAAGTATCAAGCCATAATGGAGATGTTATTATTCAAATACAGGTGCAGTCATTTATGCAGTTGACCATTGTGACCGAGACCGAATTGGCATTTCCAAATCAGAGTTAGTTGCCATGCTGGAGGAAGAAGAGCTAAGAAAAGCCATTTTAGTGGTGTTGGCAAATAAGCAGGACATGGAACAGGCCATGACTCCTTGAGAGATGGCAGATTCTCTTGGGTTACCTGCCTTGAAGGATAGAAAATGGCAAATATTCAAAAGTTCAGAAACCAAAGGCAGTGGCAAAGGGGGCGGGAGACAGGCACACCCCTGAACCACAACGCCCAGCACAACTCTCTCACCAAAGCCTCATCCATCCTCCCCACCGTCTGTGATTTCCTTTATGCTCGCAGACTGTCCTCATATCCCGGCTGGGCTCCTTATGTGCCAGCCCCACAGTTCAGTCACTAATAGAAACCAAAAGTCAAACTAGGGAAACCAGAGCTCCTCTCATGCACCTGCCTCACACTGCAGCTCCCCCGAGTCCCCCGCCATCCGCTCAGCCCTCTAGCAGCTGCAGCACCGCACCCCATGCCTGAAGCCCCCGGCTGGGTCTACAACGTACTCCTCCTCCTTGGGAGTGCACACAAGGTCCCCTGGAGGCAGTGTCACCCCCTCCTGAGAAGACCGAGATGGCAGAGGGGGTCACACATGCAAGCAGCAATGCCTCCTAGCAGACAAACAGCAGAAGGGGCAGCTCCAGCCTGCACAGCCTGCAGGTATGTCCCCTCTTCAACAAGGGGAACAGGAGGGCTTAATCCTCCAGCCTGGAGACCTGACGCAGGTGGTTCCTGAACCCGGGGGATCCGAGCGTCCCCAGCTCTAACCTCTATTGTTCCTCTCCTGAAAAGAACCCACAATCAAACTGTCAGGGACCAAGCTACTCATGCTGCTTGACAAAGTCCAGGCTCGAGGATGCCTTCAGACGATCTGGAAGCCTCCCAGCTGGCCCTTGTTATTTCCCGCTGTAGTATTAACTTTCCCACGTGCTTCATTACTTGGCGCTCTAACAAAAAGTACACCATAATTCTCAGAAATATAACAAGAATGTACCCCCCCTTTTATTTTCGGTTTTACTCCAAATACTTAAGGCAGGTAGCCAAAGCTCAAGGAATACCTTTCCTGCTTACTCAGAAGAAACTCCCTCTTTGGAACCTATACAACGTTGCCCCTTATTACAGCTGAGGAGTTTTATAAGAAATTACAGCATAAAGAGATATGGGAACCAGGACTGCGGGGAGGACCCCCTCCTGACTCACCAATTGCCCAGAAAAGAATTAGTAATAAGCTTCCTTTCCCCACTATAGAAGGACCCCCTAATGTAGCTGTAGAGATTTTGAGTAGAAAATGGTACTTTTCTAAAGGTAAACATCGCATGGGAAAAATTAATTGATGGACTCTGTTTCCCAGTCCTATTTCATATACTAGGGTTCATGATCTATACATGAATAGGTAGTTTTTGATTAATAGAACAATGGTTAGTGCAGTTCAAGGTTTTTTTTTTTATATATAGAAAAGAGTTAAAGGAAATAGGCCCAGCTGGTGTTTGTTAAGTGAGAAACAAAAGGAAAGGTGTATTAATCAGTAGAATGCTTACAGGAGTAGAAATGGTTAGGGGGAGTTGATAAGTAGTCAAGGACAGAACAAACAAGACCAAGACAGCCTTTAGGACCTAACTGCCCTTGCTACTGTTTCAATACCATGTAAGACGCTGCACCCGAGGACACTGGAGACCGCTGGAAATTGAGTTTAGAATTAGTTAATGGTTGTCTGTTAAGTTCCTCACTCAGAATTCTATTGATTGTTAACTTGTATAAAATAAACGACTACTAGCCTTATGCTAGGAGATGCTTGCACCTTAGTCAGTGCGGGTGTCTTCTCATTCGCCGACGCCGTCTCACTCCCCTTCGATACCTCACCCCAGCTGGAGCTGGACTCTGGCATCAAACGTGGCCGGAGAACCCGTCACTGACAGGAACCACGTGGTGTTTCTCGCCCCACCAACATGCAGAGCATACTCGGCAAAACGTGCAGAAGGCAACTACAGAAAGGCCTGGCTACCACTCCAGCCCCATTCCCACACAGAGCAGCAGGCTCCTCAGGACTCCTAAAATGCTGCTGCTCTGCAACGCAGCCAGCAGTCTCTTTCAGCATCTTCAGAAGCCCCACAACCGGTCACACTCAGCATCTTCCCAGGCCCGACATTCCCCACGCCCCAGATGCCGCCATGCCAGTATGAACTTCCCTCAGGAGTTCATGAGGAATTTCAGCCATGGCGAGTGTCAAAGGAAGAAGTGTCCGGCACTCGCAGTGTATCGGGAGGACGATGCCGGAGACAGCCACTCTCTGTGGGAACACAGCTCACTATCCATACGAAAGGCCCAACAGTCAACTCAGCCAAGTGGCATTGCTTGCTGCTCACAAGACACCACAGTGGTGGCCTCTCAGAGGACTCCCCCAGGTCACTGCTCTAGACAACAGCAGAGGAAGGCCAAGGGCCACCTTTCCTGAGCAGCTGCTCACAGGCCAAGCAAGGCACTGCATTTGCACGGGACGAGGCTGAGATGCGAGCGCAAAACTCCTCAGCAGCAGAGCGCCGCATTCTCAGGGAAGCCGGAACATAAGGAGCAGCCCCCATCATCAATGCCTCACCTTGCCACAGGGCCACATATTCTCAGGTCCCACTCAACAGTATGCATTCTGGTCCTCTGTCCTCTCGCTGTGTGATGCCAGGCAGTGCCAGGCATCGGGAAGTCGGCAAGAGACACTCTTGAACACACACACACACACACACACACACACACAGCCCACTACTCTTTTCACACTGAGGGCCCCCTATCCTCCTGTCCCCATTTTGCCTCAGGCTCTGAGACCCAGACCTCTCCCCACCTCTAGGCATTAGGCACCTAAAAGGACAACAGCATGGTGGTCATTCCATCTTTCCTGATCATAAAAGCCCCTGCTCCCTTTTGGGCCTCTAACCTCCATTGTTCCAGTCCTGAAAAGAACAGACAATCAAACGTGGCTGGAGAACCTGTCATTTCATCCATTTAGTTCAAGATGTGCTCTCTCTCCCATGTAAACTGGTGCAGCCACTATGGAAAACAGTATGCATGTTCCTCCAAAAATCAGAAACAGAACTACCAGGTGATCCAGCAATGCCACTTCTGGGGATATCTCTGAAGGAAATGAAATCACCATTTCAAAGAGATCTCTGCACCCCCACATCCTATGTGGCATTATTCATGATAGCCACAACATGAAAAACACTTAAGTGTCTGTCAACAGATGATAGGTAAAGACAAACGTGGCACATATAAACAATGGAATATTATGCAGTCACAGAAAGTGGCCATACGACCGGGGTGCAGTAAAACAAGGAACACACTCTACTTCTAAGGCCTCGCCTTAAGGTAAGCACCCATTCCCTTTACATCATGTGGGTGACGTATTCATTCTCTTGTCATTACCCACGTAACTCGGAGGAATGAGAAAACACCAAGGCAAACAGGGTTTGCTGTCGGTTTGCTTCACATTAAGTATTTACAGCACATTAAGAGTCCCCACCAGTGAGCAGACATTCGCTGAGTACACGCCTCATGGTGAGTCTAACGGGCCTGGCTGGCCAAGGAGTGAACTCCTGGGAAAGAACCACCAGCTGGATCCCACCTTCCATGCTGGGGAGGGCCACCTCTCCCACCCCTGAGAGCCTGCAATTTTGAGAACGCCACCAAGTAGGGTCCCCTTTTGGAACATGCAACCTTGGGGCTCATTTTGAAGTTCCAGTACTCAGCAGATTTACCCACTGCGTTGACTTCCACTTAGGTCTGGGCCCAAGCTACTTTGATGGGCAGTGGGCACAAGCGTGTGCGGAAGGGGAAGAAGGCATCACAGTTATGGTTAAGTCGCACAGCTGTTTTTGGCAAGCAGATAGGTCAGTCTTGGTCACTGTCACGTCACATGGGGAAGGAACACGGGTTCGGGTATGGGGTCTTCAAAGTATCTCAGGCCTTGGGTTTTCAGTGACTGGAAAACTGTAAGGATGCCCATCTTCCACAGCATTAAAGTCATTTGACCAATTGCAGGGGCAAACAAAAGTATGTGAAATGTCAACATGCTGCATAGAGGCTACACACTTTCGTTTCCACTCACAAAGAAATGGGGATAGTTTTGGCCTTTGGTGAGTGAACCCCAAATTCTGCGATGCCACCTTCTGTATAAGACCTGAGCTAATAAAGCAATAAAGGAACCAGAGGCACCTATAAGAACAAAGGTGCGAAGTGTCTTTGAATGCACCATAGAATAATTCATGTACCCATTTAGCACCATCCCCTGCAGGCTGTCAAAAGCCTTCACCTGACTTTCAGCACTCTAACCACAGCCCGGAAGAGAAGTGATTTCATACGGGCAAAGAAAGAGAAGAGACCTTTGCAGCACTGCCAGTTAACGGGCACCCTCCAGCCCAGACTTGCTGCTGAGCCCCACTGGCTTCAACATAAGGCGTCCCAGTCAGCCAGCAAAGAACGTGGCTCACAGGCAGGCGACGTCTGAGTTGCTGGCCATCCTCCTGACATCACAGCAGGATGAAAGAGGCTGGCTCCCAAAGAGAGGTCCACTAATCACTGAGGAAATGTGTGCTGGCCCTGTGAGAGGAAACAAACATTTAGCTGAAATTGTGGCAAGAGCCTAAAGAAATAAAGTGGGAGTGGGGTCTGGACGGGTGGGAAGAGGTGTTAAAACAAGCCAGGGTTTTCTGCTGCAATATATGGATGGGTTCCAGAAATGGTGTACTAACTCCTTCACTACCTCACGTGTGCCGAGCCCTTTGCAATTATTCTTGTACTTGAGTCTCAACAGCATTCCTGAGAACACGGCGTGATTCCCAACTTGCAAATGTGGAAACCGGGGCTCACAGATGACAGAATGAAAGAGCCAAGGGTCTTTCAGACTCAGATCCTAGAAATCTGTGGTGGATCAAACACAAGGTGTGGTGTCAGCAACATCTGCAAGGACAGAAACCAAAAGTCTGACACTGTTTGGAAGGGCAACTATTTAAAGGAGTATTGACCTATATAGTACTTGAACGGCTAGCTCGTGCCTGCAGGAGCATTGCCAAATCAGTGCCTGCCCACCCACCCACCGTGGGGCAGACGGGCAGACCATCATTCTTTGCTGCCCACTTGATGTACACGTCTCATCTCCTCCCCCGCGGCCCTCTTCTAGATAAAGCTGGCTTTAAATTACATTCACATCCATGTTCTCATACCTGAAGAAAAGCACATGAGCTGCCCTCTAACAATCTCTGGACTCCTGAAGCTTATTTTGGACGCTCCCATCAAGTCCCTGCTGTTTCTGCTCACTACTAGGACGCTTTTCCAAAGCATAAAAAGGCAAGTTAAAACTCTGACGTGAATACACCAAGATAAAGTTACTTTGAAATAGGCATTCTAATATGGTCAACGTGTCAGTAACAGTGGCACCCACAATAAACAGAGGGACACAAATAAGGACTGTAAAAGGATGTCACTGCTTAGGAAAGAAACTGACTGCGGAAACAGGGTTCCTACCAAAGAGTTAGTAAGCGATGCCCAGGGAGTGACCCTGACGTCGTGTCTCTGTTAGGAACTCAGCAAAGAGATTCCAGCACCATCTTACATGATGGCGCAGGGGACAAGAGAGGGGTGCTGCCCTCCACCCAACACCTGTGGCCTCACATAACCTAACGTTGCTCTTACTTGTCTGGTTCATGTGGATAGTGACTCCTGGTCCACTGTCTTCCCTTTGCAGGCTCACAGGATGACCAGCCCTCGACTCTTCATTTGCACCTCAGGTCCTGAAAGAGATGGTGACTATACAGATCTGCAAGAAGACTTGCTGTAGGTTGCATGCCTAGCACAAGTGTGGGAAAATTTGCTACCTTGCAAACCCATGTAAGGTGAGTTGCTGGGACAGACTTCCTCTTCCCCTTATCCAGAGGAATTTCTGAAAATGGGTAGTGGGGCCAGACACCTAGTTATGCAGCCTGTGTGAGATGAGCCAAAGGAGTGAAAGATAATGTAAATCAGGAACCACCCAAATCAAACCACAAGAGGTGGTTTGTTTCTTTAGAGGCCTGGTTTCTTTAGAGAAACCTCTAAAGGCTGCTTCTTTAGAGGCCTGGCAGCCCCTTCAAAATGAGCCAGTTCCTCCTGCTTTCACCAAACATCACAGGGGAATTATCAAATACTATGTTGAGAGGTATTCCAGGTTATTTGCTGGAAGGGGAGGCACAGATCTCCACTTTCTTCTCTTGAGTACTAAGGCAACTGACTCAGACAAAATGATGGCTAACAAACCTTTGGAATGAGTGACGTGTTTTCCCTTCGATACCAATGACCGACACCTATATACCATGCAAGTTTATGGGTAACAAATCATCCAAATGGGTTTTGTGTTCTACACGATAGACCATGAAATGCACGACACGCAACTGTGTTGTGGCATCAGTCTTAGTAAATGGTAACACAGGGAGTGCAAAAGCTGCTAAAACTAGAAATGAAAGCTTTTCATCTAAGATCGGGAACAAGACAGGGATGCCCACTCTCTCCACTGTTATTCAACATAGTACTGGAGGTCCTAGCCACGGCAATCAGACAAAACAAAGACATACAAGGCATCCAGATTGGTAAAGAAGAAGTCAAATTGTCACTATTTGCAGATGACATGATACTGTACATAAAAAACCCTAAAGACTCCACTCCAAAACTACTAGAACTAATATCTGAATTCAGCAAAGTTGCAGGATACAAATTAACACACAGAAATCTGTTGCTTTCCTATACACTAATGATGAACTAACAGAAAGAGAAATCAGAAAAACAGTTCCATTCACAATTGCATCAAAAAGAATAAAATACCTAGGAATAAACCTAACGAAGGAAGTGAAAGACCTATACTCTGAAAACTACAAGACACTCCTACGAGAAATTAAAGAGGACACTAACAAATGGAAATGCATCCCATGCTCTTGGCTAGGAAGAATAAATATTGTCAAAATGGTTATACTACCTAAAGCAATCTACAGATTCAACGCAATCCCTATCAAACTACCAACAGCTTTCCTCAATGAACTGGAACAAATAATTCTAAAATTCATATAGAACCACAAAAGACCCCGAATAGCCAAAGCAATCCTGAGAAGGAGGAATAAAACAGGGGGAATTATGCTCCCTGACTTCAAGCTCTACTACAAAGCCACAGTAATCAAGACAATTTGGTATTGGCACAAAAACAGACCCACAGACCAGTGGACTACAATAGAAAATCCAAACATCAACCCGAACACATACAGTCAATTAACATTTGATAAGGGAGCCTTGGATATACATTGGGGAGATGACGGCCTCTTCAGCAGCTGGTGTTGGAAAAACTGGACAGCTACATGTAAGAGAATGAAACTGGACTACTGTTCAACCCCATACACAAAGGTAAACTCAAGGTGGATCAAAGACCTGAATGTAAGTCATAAAACCATAAAACTCTTAGAAAAAAATATAGGCAAAAAGCTCTTGGACATAAACATGAGCGACTTCTTCATGAACATATCTCCCCGGGCAAGGGAAACAAAAGCAAAAATGAACAAGTGGGACTATATCAAGCTGAAAAGCTTCTGTACAGCAAAGGACACCCTCAGTAGAACAAAAAGACACCCTACAGTATGGGAGAATATATTCATAAATGACGTATCCGATAAGGGGTTGACATCCAAAATATATAAAGAACTCACGCACCTCAACAAACAAAAAGCAAATAGTCCAATTGATAAATGGGCAGAGGACATGAATAGACACTTCTCCAAAGAAGAAATTCAGATGGCCAACAGGCACATGAAAAGATGCTCCACATCACTATTCATCAGAGAAATGCAGATTAAAACCACAATGAGATACCACCTCACACAAGTGAGGATGGCCAACATCCAAAACACAAACAACAACAAATGTTGGCGAGGATGTGGAGAAAAGGGAACCCTCCTACACTGCTGGTGGGAATGCAAATTTGTTCAACCATTGTGGAAAGCAGTATGGAGGTTCCTCAAAAAACTCAAAATAGAAATACCATTTGACCCAGGAATTCCACTCCTAGGAATTTACCCTAAGAATGAATGCCGCAGCCCAGTTTGAAAAAGACAGATGCACCCCTATGTTTATCACAGCACTATTTACAATAGCCAAGAAATGGAAGCAACCTAAATGTCCATCAGTAGATGAATGGATGGATAAAGAAGATGTAGTACTTATACACAATGGAATATTATACAGCCATAAGAAGAAAACAAATCCTACCATTTGCAACAACATGGATGGAGCTAGAGGGTATTATGCTCAGTGAAATAAGCCAAGCCAAAAAAGACAAGTACCAAATGATTTCACTCATATGTGGAGTTTAGGAACTAAGAAAAAAACTGAAGGAACAAAACAGCAGCAGACTCACAGAACCCAAGAACGGACTAATAGTTACCAAAGGGAAAGGGACTGGGGAGGATGGGTGGGAAGGGGGGGACAAGGGGGAAAAAGGGGCATTACGATTAGCAGATGTAATGTTAGGGGGCCACGGGGAGGGCTGTACAACTCAGAGAAGGCAAGTAGTGACTCTATAGCATCTCATTCTGCTGATGGACAGTGACTGTAATGGGGTTGGTGGGGGGGACCTGATGAAGGGGGTAGTTTAATCACCATAATATTGCACATGTAATTGTAGATTAATGATACCAAAATAAACTTAAAAAAAATTTTTTTTTACATATACATTCACAAGTGAGAAGGCCTATAATCCCCTAAACACTTTATGGTTGGTATTTGTGACATGTGCGGTATTGAAGCTATGCAGAAATCATAAAAGTAAATTGAAGGCCTTTCTATCTTCTCCTACGGACTGGAGTAATTTAAATAACACAGGTGTAATCTGCTTGATTAATAATAACAATGGAATTACTGAATGTTTTATTAGCTATAAACATATTATATGTATTAATTTATGTAAGTAGTAAATAAGTTGTGAATCCACCTTTTCTCGGTGTTTTTTTCAGCAATAGATCTCTACTCACCTAATTTCTTCTTTGTTCATCTCAACTTTTCCACCTTTAGAGGAAATCAATTTGGTTAATTTGTATTTTGATAGAAAATCATCCATGGCTAGTTTCAAGTTGTTTATACAATGGTACATGTGGAATCTCACTATTACTTTAAACTCACATATAATCTATGTCTCCTTCTTCCTCCTTAATCTTAGTTATAATTGTTCTCCACTTATTTCCTTAATCAGACCCAAGATGAGTTTACTTATTATCTGGTCTTTACAAAAACCAAGTTTATGGATTTATTTATCCTTTTTTTCATTTTCCATTTCTTTAATTTTGATGTTTACCTTTGTTGTCACTTTTCCAACTTTCTTTTTGACTTTGTTATTTTTTTAATTCCTTTGAGATGGAACTAAGTTTTTAATCTCTCGTTATTTAATCTTCCCTCTAAACTCAGCTTTGTGATGCTAACAATCAAATGGAGTATGTGAACTCTAATGAGATCCTAGGTTGGAATCAACAAGTTAATTGATTTAAATAAATAAATATACTATAAAAGTTTTTTTTTTTAAGTATTGGGGAAATTTTACATGGTCAATATATTAGATGACACACAAATCTGTCAGGGCCTTATTTTACCATCTGTGAAAAGATGATGCTAATACTACTTACCTCACAAGGTTGTTGAACAAATCCAGTAAGGAAATGAAGGCATATGTATATAAAGTGATTACAACAGTGTATGGCATATAATCCTTAGTAAATGTTAACTTATAGTATTATTAATTTGACATCTTGCAGCTTAGAGGTTTTTTTTAAGCCTACATTCTCAAGTGATTCAAAAGAATCTCAATGATCTGGAACTTATCAGGTGGCTATTACGACAATTTTTATAATATTTGTTATTGTTCAATCTGCTCACTATAGCATGTGACCTGACTTATAATCACATTGTAAAGTAAATTCTTCACTATAGTCACGTTGAATCTATTCATCATTTTTTTTGAGAAAAGTTCAGAAATCAAATACTGTATTATTTTATAATCTTTTAAAAGAATTAAATTTCTAATCTAATAGACTATTCATTAAATGGCTTCTAACAGTTGAAAAGATATCACTAGTGTTCAGGTGTGAAAAATTAAAAGACTTTAACCTTGATATCTCAAAAACCGGGAAAAATAAATAAATTTGAACAAAGGCAAAACAAATATGTAACCAAGCAAAAGTTCAATTCAGGATTCTCTATGATAAGTAGCATCAAGAAGCAAAATGATTTAGATAATTTAAGAAACTTATAAGTACTAAAATGTGACAAGCCTTGTAAATCCCCAAACTAGCTGAACTAGATTAGTATACCACGTAAACAATTTAAAGCTAAGTATTTTGAAGAAAAGCCTATATAGTAAGATTTATTTTTTAGAAATGTGTACATTTTTAATTTTGTGGTTAAGTATATGTCATCCTTAGGCAAGATGCATGTGATGACCAAAAATCTGATTATGAGGCAGCCGAACAATATGAGTTTGAAGGCTTTAGTACAAGCAGATTATTTGATGCTCTCTACAGTTATAAACTAAAATTATCCTTTCTTAGTGATACTTACCCAGTATTATTCTATTAGAAATGAAAAAGTACTCAAGATTTCAGGTTAAATATGTTCTACTTATTTATGCTACTGCTTCTGGTAATCTGTTCTTATTTGTGCTACTGCCTATAGCCAAACGTTGCAAAGAGAGATGCAAGTCGGTCTTTGGCAATTACCAAAAGATAATTATCTTAGTCAAAAATCATCAGTAGATGATAAAACTGGTGGGTGATAGTTCAATGAGCCATGACACAGCAGAATAATCTAGAAATAAAATTGGCATGTTAATTCATGATTAGTCAGTATCCCAAAACTTAGGGCATTTTACTATCGTCACAATAATCAAATTATATGTACCTATATAAAATGACCCACCTTACTACCCTGTCTGTGAAACGAGGCCTTTATCTATCACCTAACATTAACAGGTATGTAGATGAATTCAGTGAGATAAAGCATTCTAAACTACTAATATAATGCCTGAAGGCTTTATACTTAATAAACAGTAAGTAGTACCAGTAGCACATTCAAATTCCAAATGAGAGATGTGATTCTGCTTCAGGCTGGCATCACTGTTATCCTGTGAATATTAGCTAAAGAAAATCATCATACTCTTGAAAGCAACTAACTCCAACCTCATATATACCCGAAGAACCAATCATTACAAGACATCAATTCCACATTGTTGAATCATTTTATACAAATACAACACAGAAAAACAGTCACATTCTTGAGATAAGAAATCACCAGAGGAATAACAAAAAAATTTTGAAATGAAAATGAAAGTTTTTAACTTACTGATTGACTAAATCAGATCCCATCTTAGAACCATCATCTGCCTCCTCTTCCATGTCAGAGTCCATACCATTGTCACCTGATAAATGAAATAAACTATTGAAAGTGATGCTTATAAAATGTCTGAATGATCTAATCATTGCACAAAATAGGTCACCTATAAAAGTGATGCAGATAGAAAAACCTTATAGTTGTTGAAGGATGATATTTTAAATTTCTTTTATTTAAAAGTAGTCTTTTCAATGTCTTATTAGGTATTTATTACCTTCCCTTTATTATATAAAAATACACAGTCAAGACCATGTGTATATATATACTTACAAACTATTCACTATATATACATCTATTATCAGAGTTACAAATTCCATTAAACCATTTTACCCTTAAAAAAGGTATCTCTGGAAATTGAAAGTCTCCAATTAGTTGTTCTTGTGATGCCAATGCTAAAATCTTTGCAAGGTTCCAAAAAGTTAAAAAAAAAAAAACTTGAAAGTTCAAAATTCTGCAAGTAATAGTATCACAAAGAAGAGGCAAATAAATGGTGGCAAAACACAAGAAATTCTTCTTACTCTTCATCCAGGTCTTATTAGAGTAGAAGCAGCACATAACAAGCAATTAAAAGCAGAACAAATATAAAGCAGAAAATAAAAAATCATTTTAAAAGAAGGCTTTGCCTTCTTAATTTTCTACAGTATTTTGAGTAAACATTTTTTTATTTCATTTTATTACTGTGTACAAACTTATGCTCTTACCTATATACTTGCTTGGAAAAACCACACACACACCAAAGTCTGTCCTTGAAATTATATTCTGATATGTAAACTGTATTTGCCAGTACAAATAAAAGTAAAAATACCCACTGATTATCCAATAATGAAATTAAACTAATATTCAAGTAAGAAAAAGAATACCTCTGGAATTCTTTTTCATAAAAGAGTATTTATACTGAATATGGTATTAACTAATAAATTACCAGAATGTAAGAATATGTTTTTTTTAATTTTTTTTTATTGTGAAATGATTATCACAGTAAGTTTAGTTAACATCCTTCAACATACATAGTTACAAATTATTTTTTCTTGCGATGTGAACTTTTGAGGTTTTTTTCTCTTAACAACTTTTCAATACACAAGATGTTATTGCTCACCATGCTGCACATTACACCCCCAGAACTATTAATTTTTTTTATTAGTGGCCACACAGTTCTCTCAATATTCCTTCATTCTTAGATATTCTTTTTTCTCTCAGTGCCTCAGCTTCTTTGTATTCCTCTTCTTTAATTTCTATTCCATTTACATCTCTTCTACTACATTTAATCTGCTTTTTTTTTTTTTAACAGCTCAAGAGTGATGCTGAAAGAGCACCTCTCACATTTATTGATCAAATGGTTGCTAACAGTACAATTCTGCATAGGGAACTCAATACACTATCATTAATCAACTCCGAGCTTAATTCTCAACAGTCTCCAATCTTTTGGAGCATAACGAACACGTTCCAATACAGTGAACAAGCTCCCACAAGGTGAACAATGCAAGGAACATAGTGAACAAGTTCTCACAAGGTGAACAATGCAAAGGCAGTCATATCAGAGAAACTAATTCAGTTACTATAATCAATCAACTATGATTATTCATATGATTTTTATACTTAAATTATAAGTGAATCCCACATTTACCCCTTTTTTGTTTTAATTGACACAAATGCATATGCATATATTTGTGGAAGGTACCGGAATAATGATTAGGTGGGCTCGGCCTGTGACATGGCTTGTCACAGGCAATGTCTCTCTCGTCTGGAGGGGTGAGGTTCTATGCCTCACCTCAGTTGGCCCCCACGTTGCTCACCTGAGGTCCCTTGCGACTGTGCCTGTCTTAGGTTGTTCCTCCCATGAGGAATCTCACCCATCTCTGGCTAACCAGCCATCTCCTGGGACCAAACAGGGAGATAAAATACGAAAGAGAGGACAGCCAGCAGCTATAATTCTGGATAAAATCACAATATACATGATTATTTTCTTGCAGCAAATGCAGGTGGGGAATCAGTATATGATTTCACAAAGTTGTTTAAAAGGAATCACTTATTTCTTGAAGTTAATTCTTGAAAAGTAGCATATGCTTGTATTGGCTTTAAAAGACCAACAACTGCCTTCCGCACACACACTAGGAGAACAGGAATACAAATGCATAACAGTATTAGACCTACAATTATAGGCCATATCCAATGAAACAAAGAAAACCAATTTAACAATCCAGGCATTTGTGAAAACATCAATAACATGGTGAATGTTGTCTATTTGATCTTGAATAGTATGCAAAAAATCAGACAAATTAAAACAACACATCCCTGGAAATTGTTCACATCCCATGTTTTTTTTTTAATCACTTATTCTTTTATTAGCTTCTCCTAAGTAGTCTTTTTTTTATATAATTTATTTTGGATGATTAATCTACAATTACATGTGCAATATTATGATTATTAAACTACCCCCTTCATCAAGTCCCCCCGACCAACCCCATTACAGTCACTGTCCATCAGCATAGTGAGATGCTATAGAGTCACTACTTGTCTTCTCTGAGTTGTACAGCGCTCCTCATGTCCCCCCAACATTACATCTGCTAATCATAATGCCCCTTTTCCCCTCTTATCCCTCCCTTGCCACCCATCTTCCCCAGTCCCTTTCCCTTTGGTAACTATTAGTCCGTTCTTGGGTTCTGGGAGTCTGCTGCTGTTTTGTTCCTTCAGTTTTTTCTTTGTTCTTATTATACTCCACAGATGAGTGAAATCATTTGATATTTGTCTTTCTCCACCTGGATTATTTCACTGAGCATAATACCCTCTAGCTCCATCCATGCTGTTGCAAATGGTAGGATTTGTTTTCTTCTTATGGCTGAATAATATTCCATTGTGTATATGTACCACTTCTTCTTTATCCATTCAGCTACTGATGGACACTTAGGTTGCTTCCATTTCTTGGCTATTGTAAATAGTGCTGCGATAAACATAGGGGTGCATCTGTCTTTTTCAAACTTGGCTGCTGTATTCTTACAGTAAATTCCTAGGAGTGGAATTCCTGGGTCAAATCGTATTTCTATTTTGAGTTTTTGAGGAACCTCCATACTGCTTTCCACAATGGTTGAACTAATTTGCAGTCCCACCAGCAGTGTAGGAGGGTTCCCTTTTCTCCACATCCTCGCCAACATTTGTTGTTGTTTGTGTTTTGGATGTTGGCCATCCTCACTGGTGTGAGGTGATATCTCATTGTGGTTTTAATCTGCATTTCTCTGATGATTAGCGATGTGGAGCATCTTTTCATGTGCCTGTTGGCCATGTGAATTTCTTCTTTGGAGAAGTGTCTATTCATGTCCTCTGCCCATTTCTTAATTGGATTATTTGCTTTCTGTTTGTTAAGGTGCATGAGTTCTTTATATATTTTGGATGTCAACCCTTTATCAAATACGTTTTTTATGAATATATTCTCCCATACTGTAGGATGTCTTTTTGTTCTACTGATGGTGTCCTTTGCTGTACAGAAGCTTTTCAGCTTGATATAGTCCCACTTGTTCATTTTTGCTTTTGTTTCCCTTGCCCGGGGAGATATGTTCATGAAGAAGTTGCTCATGTTTATGTCCAAGAGATTTTTGCCTATGTTTTTTTCTAAGAGTTTTATGGTTTCATGACTTACATTCAGGTCTTTGATCCACCTTGAGTTTACCTTTGTGTATGGGGCTAGACAGTAGTACAGTTTCATTCTCTTACATGTAGCTGTCCAGTTTTTCCAACACCAGCTGCTGAAAAGGCTGTCATCTCCCCATTGTATATCCAAGGCTCCTTTATCAAATTATTAATTGACTGTATATGTTTGGGTTAATGTTTGGATTTTCTATTCTGTTCCACTGGTCTGTGGGTCTGTTTTTGTGCGAATACCAAATTGTCTTGATTACTGTGGCTTTGTAGTAGAGCTTGAAGTCTGGGAGCGTAATTCCCCCTGTTTTATTCCTCCTTCTCAGGATTGCTTTGGCTATTCGGGGTCTTTTGTGGTTCCATATGAATTTTAGAATTATTTGTTCCAGTTCATTGAAGAAAGCTGTTGGTAGTTTGATAGGGATTGCATTGAATCTGTAGATTGCTTTAAGTAGTATAGCCATTTTGACAATATTTATTCTTCCTAGCCAAGAGCATGGCATGCATTTCCATTTGTTAGTGTCCTCTTTAACTTCTCGTAGGACTGTCTTGTAGTTTTCAGAGTATAGGTCTTTCACTTCCTTGGTTAGGTTTATTCCTAGGTATTTTATTCTTTTTGGTGCAATTGTGAATGGAATTGTTTTTCTGATTTCTCTTTCTGTTAGTTCATCGTTAGTGTATAGGAAAGCAACAGATTTCTGTGTGTTAATTTTCTATCCTGCAACTTTGCTGAATTCCGATATTAGTTCTAGTAGTTTTGGAGTGGAGACTTTAGGGTTTTTTATGTACAATATCATGTCATCCACAAATAGTGACAATTTGACTTCTTCTATACCAACCTGGATGCCTTGTATATCTTTGTTTTGTCTGATTGCCGTGGCTAGGACCTCCAGTACTGGAGAGAGTGGGCATCCCTGTCTTGTTCCCGATCTTAGATGAAAAGCTTTCAGCTTCTCGCTGTTAAGTATGATGTTAGCTGTGGGTTTGTCATATATAGCCTTTATGATATTGAGGTACTTGCCGTCTGTACCCATTTTGTTGAGAGTTTTAATCAGGAATGGATGCTGAATTTTGTCAAATGGTTTTTTAGCATCTATGGAGATGATCATGTGGTTTTTGTTCTTCTTTTTGTTGACATGGTGGATGATGTTGATGGAATTTCGAATGTTGTACCATCCTTGCATCCCTGGGATGAATCCCACTTGCTCATGGTTTATGATCCTCTTGATGTATTTTTGGATTCGGTTTGCTAATATTTTGTTGAGTATTTTTGCATCTACATTCATCAGGGATATTGGTCTGTAATTTTCTTTTTTGGTGAGGTCTTTGCCAGGTTTTCGTATTAGAGTGATGCTGGCTTCATAGAATGAGTTTGGAAGTATTCCCTCCTCTTCTATTTTTTGGAAAACTTTAAGGAGAATGGGTGTTATTTCTTCTCTATATGTCTGGAAGAATTCAGAGGTGAATCCTTCTGGTCCGGGGGTTTTGTTCTTGGGTAGTTTTTTGATTACTGATTCAATTTCATTGCTGGTGATTGGTCTGTTTAGTTTTTCTGTTTCTTGCTTGGTCAGTCTTGGAAGGTTGTATTTTTCTAAGAAGTCATCCACTTCTTCCAGGTTTTCCACCTTGTTAGCATATAGGTTCTCATAATATTCTCTTATAATTCTTTGTATTTCTGTGGGGTCCGTCGTTATTTTTCCTTTCTCATTTCTGATTCTGTTTATGTGTGTAGATTCTCTTTTTCTCTTAATGAGTCTGGCTAGGGGTTTATCTATTTTGTTTATTTTTTCAAAGAACCAGCTCTTGGTTTCATTGATTTTTTTCTATTGTTTTATTCTTCTCAATTTTATTTATTTCTTCTCTAATCTTTATTATGTCCCTCCTTCTGGTGACTTTGGGCCTCATTTGTTCTTCTTTTTCCAATTTCAGTAATTGTGTCTTTAGACTATTCATTTGGGAATGTTCTTCCTTCTTTAAATAGGCCTGGATTGCAATATACTTTCCTCTTAGAACTGCCTTTGCTGCGTCCCACAGAAGTTGTGGCTTTGTGTTGTTGTTATCATTAGTCTCCATATATTCTTTCATTTCTGTATTGATTTGGTCGTTCACCCATTGATTAGTTAGGAAAATGTTGTTAAGTCTCCATGTATTTGTCAGCTTTTTTGATTTCTTTCTAAAATTTATTTCTAGTTTTATACCTTTGTCATCTGAGAAGTTGGTTGGTAGAATTTCAGTATTTTTGACTTTACTGAGGTTCTTTTTGTGACCTAGAATGTGGTCTATTCTGGAAAATGTTCCATGTGCCCCTGAGAAAAATGTGTATCCTGCTCCTTTTGGGTGCAGAGCTCTGTAGATATCTGTTAGGTCCATCTGTTCTAGTGTGTTGTTCAGTGCCTCTGTGTCTTTACTTTTTCTCTGTCTGGTTGATCTGTCCTTTGGAGAGGGTGGTGTGTTGAAGTCTCCTAAAAAGAATGCATTGCTGTCTATTTCCTCCTTTAATTCTGTTAGTGTTTGTTTCACATATGCTGGCTCTCCTGTGTTGGGTGCATATATATTTATAATGGTTATATCTTCTTGTTGGACTGACCCCTTTATCATTATGTAATGTCCTTCTTTATCTCTTGCTACTTTCTTCGTTTTGAAGTCTATTTTGTCTGATACAAGTACTGCAACACCTGCTTTTTTCTCCTTGTTGTTTGCATGAAATATCTTTTTCCATCCCTTCACTTTTAGTCTGTGTATGTCTTTGGGTTTAAAGTGAGTCTCTTGAAGGCAGCATATAGATGGGTCTTGTTTTTTTATCCATTCAGTGACTCTATGTCTTTTAATTGGTGCATTCAGTCCATTTACATTTAGGGTGATTATGGATAGGTATGTACTTATTGGCATTGCAGGCTTCAGATTCATGGTTACCAAAGGTTCAAGGTTAACTTCCCTACTATCTAAAAGTCTAACAACTAACTTAATATGCTATTACAAACACAATCTAAAGGTTCTTTGTTTGTTTGTTTGTTTCCTCCTTTTTCTTTCTATTCCATTCTTTATATATTAGGTATCATATTCTGTACTGTTTGTCTATCCCTTGATTGACTTTGGGAATAGTTAATTTAATTTTGCATTTTCTTAGTAATTAGCTGTTCTATTTTCTTTACTGTGGTTTTATTACCTCTGGTGACAGCTATTAATCTGTAGGAACACTTCCATCTATAGCAGTCCCTCCAAAATACACTGTAGAGATGGTTTGTGGGAGGCAAATACTCTCAGCTTTTGCTTATCTGGGAATTGTTTAATCCCTCCTTCAAATTTAAATGATAATCTTGCCGGATAAAGTAATCTTGGTTCAAGGCCCTTCTGCTTCATTGCATTAAATACTTCATGCCACTCCCTTCTGGCCTGTAAGGTTTCTGCTGAGAAGTCTGATGATAGCCTGATGGGTTTTCCTTTGTATGTGATCCTATTTCTCTCTCTGGCTGCTTTTAATAGTCTGTCCTTATCCTTGATCTTTGCCATTTTAATTACTATATGTCTTGCTGTTATCTTTCTTGGGTCCCTTGTGTTGGGAGATCTGCGCACCTCCATGGCCTGAGAGACTATCTCCTTCCCCAGATTGGGGAAGTTTTCAGCAATCACCTCCTCAAAGACGCTTTCTATCCCTTTTTCTCTCTCTTCTTCCTCTGGTACCCGTATAATGCGAATATTGTTCCGTTTGGATTGGTCACACAGTTCTCTCAATATTCTTTCATTCTTAGAGATCCTTTTTTCTCTCTGTGCCTCAGCTTCTTTGTATTCCTCTTCTCTAGTTCGTATTTCATTTATTGTCTCCTCCACCATATCCAATCTGCTTTATTACTGTCCATTGTGTTCTTCAATGATTGGATCTCTGACCGGAATTCATTCCTGAGTTCTTGAATATCTTTCCGTACCTCCATGAGCATGTTAATGATTTTTATTTTGAACTCCCTTTCAGGGAGAGTCATAAGGTCCATATCATTTAAATCTTTCTCAGGAGTTGTGTTCATAATTTTACTCTGGACCAGGTTCCTTTGGCATTTCATATTTGTGTATGGCACCCTCTAGTGCCCAGAAAGCTCTACTCTCTGGAGCTGCTCAGCCCCTGAAGCAATGCCGGGATTGTAGGGGAGTGGTATTGGTGCCTCTGGGGAGGAAAGGGCTGTTTGCTGGTTCCTGGCTGCTATGCCTGTCTCCACTGCCTGAACCAGTGGGCTGAGCACACAGGTATAAGCCTCTGTGCTTTGCGTTTTTAGTTGCTGTAGACAGATCTTCCCTCTGGTTGGCCTAACACCAGGGAAGGATTTCCCAGTTTGCAAGCCCGGTGGGGCTGGCCAGAAGAAAGGCGCGCAAGTCTGCCTGTCACAGAAGGGGTTCTTGGAGCTGTGTAGCCAGCCAGGGAGCTGGAGCACTGGAAGATCGTGAAAGCTCCCAACCTGCTGGGCAGAGTGCACCCAGACAATTTTGTCTGCCTGTCCTTTCTCCTGAGCAGTAAGCTCCATGCAATCCTTGCCCCTTTAGCAGCCCTCTTGCTAAGGGCTTCTTTGTTAGGAAGTCTCTCAGACCGCCCACCTTTCTTTTGTCCCCGAGCAGCTGGGTATGGATCCCTGCTTCCACAAGCAGCTGGATTCTTAGTCTCTCCAGGAATTCTGCCTGTCTTAGCTTTCCAACCTCCTAATTACAAGAGTATCATGCAAGCACCATGAAATGTAGGTTTGTGCTCCCAGAGCAGATCTCCAGAGTTAGGTATTCAGCAGTCCCACATCTCCACTCCCTCCCTGCTCCGTTCCTGTTCCTCCCACTGGTGAGCTGGGGTGGGGGAAGGGCTTGGATCCTGCAGGACTACAGCTTTAGTACGTTACCCTTTTCTGTGAGGGCTGGTCTTGTCTCCAGGTGTATGCAGTTTGTTGCCGTCCTCTTTCCCGTTGCTCTTTCAAGAGTAGTTGTAGTAGCTTTATTTTCATATTATATGAGGTTTTAGGAGGAAGCCTCTGTCTCACCTCTCACGTCACCATCTTTAATCCAAATCTCACAATTATTTTCTTAATTAAGCTCAAATATTTTCTTCACCACTCTCAGGGCGTCACTCCACCCCACTTCTGATGAGCAGAAACCCAAGGCCCTCTTCTGACCATGGGGACTATGACTTCCCCCTTAATTACCCCTTTGTTGAGTCTACCTAGAGCTCTGAGGTTTACAGGCCTGTTCCCCACTCTTCCAGTAGGAATTCTTTTCCTGGCACCTCTGTTGAGCTGGTGCAGCTGCGTCTTTTCTCCATCTCAGCCCCCTCCTACTCCAAACCAAGCAGGAGAGTGTTTCATCTTCCTATCAGTAACAGTTAGGCTTTTCTGGAGCAATTTGTCCACTTTAATTTTATGCCTACTGATATTTATCTGATTAGGTTTTGCTTTTCACATTGGAAACTACAAACTCTAAATCCAATTTGTGGCCCGCCCAGTTGCGAGTGTGTAATACATCCCTGGCCCTGCTTTATGCTCTATCCTTCTCCATTCAATTCGTGTTCAGTATCTTTGTAAACTACCTTAAATCATTTCAGGAACTAGGCCGAGACATTCATAAACATAGCATACGACTCTTCTTCAGGATTCTCTATGCGTTTTATCTCTATGTAGGAAATGGGTTAAAAATAGCAACTATATAGTAAAGTTAAAATTTATTTTTAAAGAACAATGTCTTCACAATATTAGTTTTCAGTGATCTCTCTTAAATGAAACTTAGCTTGATCTTTCTTATTTGAGTTACATCACTGGAGGTAATTCTTGGGCATCAGGTCACCCAGTACCCTCTCAATCCTCTCCTCCCCCATGACATCCTTCCTTGGTGCTGGTACTCCTTGCTTCCTCCCAAGGATTTTTTTTTCCCTAGAATGTGAGAGAAAGGCACAATGAGAAATTTACACAAAAGACACCGGTGAGGCTTGGCATCTCAAGAAACTCTGTTTCTCTATTTTACTAGTTTGTTTCATGTACCAAAATTATCTAAGGTTAATTCTCTTGTAAACACCACCTGTAGTACTTAACCTGTGGGAGAATTCTCTTCCAGAAGCCTTCTTTTCTCCAAATAATTTTCCACGTGATTACTAAAAGAATCATCTAAGTCCAATATTTCACCTACATTTTGTCCAATTTAAAAACCTTTCTGTGGCTTATGATTCTATAGCTCAGATCCTACCTTTCCCCAGAGATCTCACACTATATCCCTGTTGATGTCATCAATTTCAATAAGTTAATCTCAGGATTTCCTGGGTAAAGTTTTCCAGTAGGGAATTCTAAGCCTTTGCCTGAAATTAAACCAGTCCCTTCCCATCCCTTAGATGACAATTAAAAATAATCTCTTCCAAGAAGTCTTTCATAATTAGTTTGGAACAATTTGCCACACCATGAAATTCTCTTTTGTTTTTTTAAAATATCGTGCCATTATAATACAACTAAACTACCATTATTTCTGTATTTGGAGTGTATGTCTAAGTTCAGGTTAGCATGTCTTTTCAATTAGATTATAAATCTTACAAACCTTATGTTTCACATTCCATATTGTAAACTTTCTGGGCATTTGAATGATGATATGATTTTATGGCATTTAGTTAAAGCATATTAAAAGTCTTCTTGTTCAATGTGTGTGTGTGTGTGTATGTGTGTGCACATGCATCTATTTGAGGGTTTTTTTTTGAAAGGAAAACCTAAATTTTTAAAATTTGGTGCATGTCACTGCCCAACAACTTCTCAGTAATCAATGCTAATAAAAGGGAGCACTGGGAGAGAATATCCCAAACTGGATAAATCATGATATTTTCTACTTGCTTGGGAAATCAGATTACCTTTACAGTATGCCTTAAGAATGGGCATACAAATATTTTAAAAATTAGTAATAATACCTAATGTTGGAGAGGTACAAGGAAATTGGTATCTTCATACACTGCTGGAAAGTAAATTTGTATAAGCTTTCTGGAGGGCAGTTTGACAATGTGTGTCAACAGCCTTGTGACCCTGAAATTGCAACTCTATAAATTTGTCCTAAAGAATTCATTAAGGATATGTGCAAACATTAGCTTAAAGGTTAACATCACAGCATTATTTATAAGAACGAGGAACAACTGTGGCACAGTGTGAATGTCCAACAACAAGAAATAGGTTAAATGAATGAGCCTTCATTATTCATGTTTAAATCCCAGTTATAGCAATTACTAGCTGTATGACCTTGGGCAAGTTGCTTGATTTCTCTACCCTCAGTTTTCTATTCTTTAAAATGGAGGCAACAATAATGTCTATGTCATGGCATTGTAAGAACTGAGTGAGAGTATATGTGTCTGGCATATAATGAGTGCTTATTATGGTGGTACATCCATATAGTATAATATTCAGCCTTCAAAAATGGTGTTGCAGGTGATTTTTAACATGGAAAGAGAAGTGGAATGTATTGTTATTTTTTCTTTTGTTTCCCAAGTAAAAATTCAGTTTACTCATTGGTTTATGACACAGTACACAGGAGGCACATTGTTTCACATCATAGGTTTCACTTCCAACTCCTTAGACTGTTAATGTCTTTGGCTAAAAGAAGAGACTTGCCAAGAAAGCCAGGTAGTGTTTAGGCAACTCAAATAAGGTTGGGATGGGGGGGACAATACTAACATCATCCTCAGGGATGGATACAAGGGGCTGTTAGTCACAAGCTGATTTTCTAAAACTGTTAGCTGGAAGCCGAGGAACACCACTTTGGGGTGCTTGTGCTGACTCAGGCTTCCATCAGCCCCAGTGCATAGGCACAGCAGTGCCTTCTGGTAGTTGCCCGTACTGTCTCCCTGGATGTGGTAGAGCAGGGACTCAGCTGCAGTTTTCAACATGTCCCTTTCACTGCTGGAAATCAGGATTCTAATCAGGACCTTATCATTAGCTCCGTTGCACTTCATAGAGTCATACAGTCAGTCAGCAAAATACAGGGGCTTGTTCTGAATACCCTGGACCGGGTTCAGGAAAGCATTTTCCAGGTCCCCTTTGACCTCCTTCTTGATTGTAACAGCTGTAGCTCTTGTACCTTCAAATGCTTTCTGGAAAGGATGCACACTCTGCTCAGTCATGATGCTGATCCTCTTGGAAACATCAGTTCCTTTCCTCTTGGCTCCAGCATCATGATCCCAGGTATCTTGGGTCAATCAATTCATAATCAATGACAGCTCCATCCTTTGCCCTTCTGCTCTTTGCAAGGGCAACCATCAGCTTGTGGAAGTCAGCAGATGTGTCCAAAACAATGTTCTTTTCAAGATCAGTCTTGTACATGTCCTTGTAGACTGTCGATTTCCTGCAGTGCCTGGTTGGTCCTTGAGGAGGTGATCTCACTGAGGGAGTCCTCATCAGTCTGCTGCCCCTTCATGGAGGAGGCTTTCAGCTTGGAAGCCTTATACTGAGCAGGTGTGTTCAGTAGGCCCCTAATCACCTTATCCACGTGGCTGCACAAGGGCTGACCTCAGTGGTGAGGCAGGTTCCTTTTTGGTCTTTCTCTGGTGGGCAAAGGCAGTATCATATCTGTTCATTGCTGTGGTTGATTATATTGGCAGTGGTGACCTCATCCACACCCTTGTTCTTGATGGATGTTTCAGTGTTCAAAGCATCCCACTCAGCATCGAAGTTGACATACACTTTGACTGACCCACATGCGCTTGGGGGTGTAGAGTGGTTACCCTCCAAGCTGAGCTTGCACAGAATTTCATGAACAATAGGCATTTTGATAGAAGCTGGCCCAGGGGCTGAGAACTGCAAGTGTCTCCAAGATGCAAAGCCAGAATGTATTAAGTTATTTTTTTTAAACTGTAAAATAGTATGTACAGTAGGATCCAGGTCTGGAAAAATAAATACTGAGATATTTACTGTGGTCATCTCTGGATGGTGGGTGATGCTGTTTTTCCCCCACTAATTATGTTTTATACTGAGCATTTATTGCTTTATAAAGAGAAGAAAAGTAAGAGATTAGGATGAATAGGAAAAGCACAGAGGATTTTTATAGAACATTGAAACTACTTGGTACAATTCTGTAATAATGGATATAGGTCATTATATATTTTTCCAAACCCATAGAATGTATAATAGCAAGAGTGAACTCTAGTGTAAACTATGAACTGTGGGTCATAATGATGTGTCAATGTAGGTAAATTAAAAGAATTTACCACTTTTGTTTGGCTTTTGATAGTGGGGGAGGCTATGCTTCTATGAGGACAGGGGAAATTTCTGTGCCTTCTACTCAATTTGGCTATGAACCTAAAACTGCTATAATAAATAAGGTATATTAAAAATTAAATAAAAGATCAGATGGGAAAAACAATGAAGAATGCTTGGCAGCAGGGAACAGATACTGTAGTTGTTGTTTATATATCATTAAACGTTGACTTCTAGAAGTATTTGATGATGGTAGTAATAATGGTGGTTGTGGTAGAGTCATTTGCCATTTATTGAACACATACTATGTACCAGGCACTATTCAGCATATTATAGGCATTAATTCCATTATCACATTTAATATAAATAGATGCTTGAAAGAGAAATGCTGTTATGAGCTCTCTTCATAACACTTCCATATAGCAACAAATCATATGTCTAATGTCTCCCTTTTGGCAAGTTTTATCAAGGAGTTTCCTGACTTTTGTGACAATGGTTAGATAGTAGTCTTACTGATGTGAATTAAGAATTTTCTTGAAATATCAACCAAAATAGGTAAGTTTTCCACAGTTCAAACTTTTTTGAGTATGGCATTCAAGGCTTTCCAGCATCTTCACCCTCTCGGCTTCAGAATCCTCTATCCCTCCACAGTTGCCTGGCTTTCCACTCACACAAGACTAGTAGCCTTTCCTAAATCATGCCAAGCACTTTCACTTTTCTGTTGCTTATGCTGTCAAACTCCTCGGCTCACAAGGCCCAACTCAAATGCCTGTCTCCAAAACTACGCCCATTCACTTAAGCTTTGCTTTTTATTCCCACACAGATTTGCCTCCATTTAACAACTATTTCCTTGTCTACTATGTAATATTTGCTTTCATATCTGGTTTGTAATGTCTCTGAAGGTAATAACTATGGCTTATTAGGTTTAAAAAAAAAATCTTTCCTTCCCCACTGAGCAGAAAAACATTTCCTTACATATAATAAAGGCTCAATAAATATTAAAATACTGAGGAGTTAGACATATTTTTTCTGATAGTGAATTATTATGATGAAGTAATTGTCACTAATTTTCAAATATAATTTATATGTAGTGAATTTTCAATTATCCACATATGAATTTTCTATTGTTACTTTTACAAACATGGCTGTTTCCTCTACCTTCCAGCAGATGATTAGCAAAAACAAACTGATTTGAACACTTTCTTTTTTTATTGAAGTATTGTTGATATACAATTTTCACTGGTTTCAAGTATACAATGTAGTGGTTCCACAGTTACCCATATTATTAAATCCTCACCCCAGTAGGGCATTTACTATCTGTCAACCTAGGAAAATGTTATAGAATCATTGGCTATATTCTGCATCTTGCAGTTACATCCCTGTGACCAACTTAAATTATGATTGAGATTTCTGTGCCCCTTTATCCCCCTCACCCTTCCCACCAACCCACCCCAACCCCTCCCCCATGGTAACCACCAGTCACTTCTCAGTGTCTATGAGTCTGCAGCTGTTTTGTTCCTTCTGTTTTGTTTTTGAACACTCTCTTAAACAAAATATAATTAGTGAGACAATATGCTCCTTAAAAAGTCATGAGACATTTTTAAAACCTAAAAAAATTCAAGACTCTACTTCATAAAAACATTTATTTGTCCAACACACATTTTATGAGCTCTCATCTTCTCCCACCCACCAACCTGCTCTACTTACTGCCTTTCTTGGCCACCATCTACCTGTAGGTTTCAGCTGGGAACTCCTGGCCAATCTTTAGATCTTGTCAGTTTCTGATCATTTCTCCAATCTGCCTCCTCTTCTTCTCTCCCTTCATCATTTAGATCCTCATCATCTTTACCCTAGCTTGTGACCCTGCTTCTAGTCGCTCTTCCATCCACCCCCAGTGTGTTCTGCATGTGCTACTAGTGTTGCCTTTCTAAAACAGGTATGATCTTCTTGTTTAAAATATCTTTGAGGTTTAAGAACTCAGAAGGACCTATGCTTTAGGTTTCCTACTAAGCTCAAAGTCTAAAGCCCAAAAACCACACTGTTTTCAGCCAAATTTCCCCAGATTTGCTTCCTGCCATGCCCTATCATGTACCAACTTTCAGCCACACTGAAGCTCTCTGTTCCCCAAACATACCTCTCTGTCCAAACATCTCTTCCCATTCCCTGAAATACCCTCCCTCCTCTTCTCTCTCTAATGAATTCCTACCCTTCTCTGCGAAGCCTTCTCCCAGACCCCAGGCACAGTAATATTCTGTTCCTTAAACTCCCACAAAATAAAACTCCTGGCACTTACCTGTGACCTAGTTTTCCCTACCTAGACTTTGAATCTCTCAAGGGCAGGAAAGTGTGCCTTATTTATCTTTGGATCCTCAGGGCCTAGCACTGTGCATTAGCATCTAGTAGGTGCTCATTAAATATTTTTGAATGCACAACTCAATGTGCTCTTAAAATATAATGTGGAAGTAAGACGGTAAATTGTCTGGCATTTCAAGAACTAACCAGGATACAGCTAGGATGGATAAATGAATTCTAAAGGTAATTTTCAAACTTCATTTTCGCACTTAGCTTTAAATCCCTCCATTCTTTCATTTCCCTCTTGTGTGGGTGCTCATAAGCTTTGAGAAAAGACCTAAAAGGAGAAAGTAAAATGTGCTTAACTACTTACAAGTGACTGCCTTAAGTCATTCCATATTGTGAAATTTTGGTTTCCCCAGCTAGATTCCAAGATATTTGATGGAGTTTTGTTTACGTTTCTTTTGTATGTTTGGTCAGTTAGCTGTGATTTAATGACTGTTTCAGCTTTTTCTGGGTAATGCCTGTCACTAAGCTTTAATAGTGGGCTAAAAGTGGCAAGAAAAAAATGAGGTGATTCTAAGATCTAGTGCCTTGGGAAAGGAAAGACAGAGATAAACAAGATGTTCTATTGATGTTCTCTGCCCTATACTTCTTATGTTAATCGTTATCTTGTTCTATTCTGATATATTTAGACTTTCGGTGAGTATAATTTTCAGTCAGGATTCAACTGAGTTTTAAAATTTTAAGCTGAACGAATCCTATTGCTAGCATGCATTAGACAGTCAAGAAATACTTTAGATAATTCAACATTGACTTAATGTTTAGAAACAATTAATCAGAAACATTAAAGCAAGCTTCACTTTTATATTTTAAATTTCAGTTTTTGCCACCTTTTCCAATTCACACTTGCATAACTCGCCTTCAACAAATCAAGCAGGTAAGAAAACTTTCAAAACTGACAGCTGTTCATTAAAAAAAGAAAATTTTGTTTTTCTTTAAACAAAGTACCTATGGTTCATGAATTCTATGTGAGGTCACGTATGATTAAGTTTTTAATTCCAGGAATGCTTTCTCTAAAACAAAAACAGAAACAACTAAGGAGTCCTATATTTATTTGGGTTATTAACTACTTTAATGTTGATCATTTCCAGAAAGACTACATACTCTTCTACCTTGAATCTAGCTTCTTTCAGGGATTTCAGAAAAGAAGAATGTTATATGTAAAAATTAACTTTCAGGTTCACAGTAACCATAATTATCATGTTTTGTTTTTTAAACCCTCAGATGAAGAAGGTTTTTTTTGGAAAGATAAAGTGGCCTTTATGCTGTCATTTCGTGTTCACTCCGTACTGATCTGAGTTCAGGGACACATTGTACCTCAGTGGCTTATGTTTGTGTGTGTGTGTGTATGTGTGTGTGTACGTGCATGTGTGTTTAATAGCAAAAACCTAGTAGAGAATTAAATTTTTTAATTATCCAAGGATTAGCCACAGAACTTGAAAGATCAAATCACCACTCCACCACAGGTGGTAGGATTTTTTAACCCAACTGCAAGCAGACTTTTGTTCAAGGAGGGGCTTAACTGTTATGAAGCAGTTTTTATTCACTTAACACTATAATAGGTACTCTACATCTGTGGTCTCATTTTGCCTCACAACAACCATATAAGGTCAGAAACTAGATGGGAGAAATTTAGGAATTTACCCAATGTCTACAGTGAGTGAGCATCAGAGGCAGGATTTAGCCCCAGATTACGGGATTCTTTTCCAGCTGCCCTTCCCCTGTTGTAGTGACACAAACCCATAGTATCCTGTAAACCTAGTTTCCTCCTGCTTCCTTTCCCTCTTCCCTTTCACCCCATGACTCCCCTATGGTCCAGCTTATCATCCACTAGCAAGAAAGTATGGCAAAAAAAATTCTTTTACTTTTTAATAGATAAAACATTGTTTGACTATTTGACTTGGTTAGTATGCAGCTATTTTAGAAATTCTTAAAGAGCCTAAAACTAGTAGGTAAGGTGACCTCTGGTTTAGTGGTCAATTTGTTTTTGCTTTCTCTAAATTAGACCAACATTTGAAAATTGATTGCATGTTGTTATTTGATTATGAAGCTTGGGATCAGTTTAACTGGTTAGTAATATAAATTGTAATGTCATGTGTTTCCATAGTGACAGAATATATATTTAAAACATTTAACATGAAACACAAGTAGAAAGTGAATGAAATGGGTAATCAGAAATAACATTAACTTTCAATTTGGATACTGATTGAATGGAAATTTAAGACTTATTTTCAGCAGTTTAATGGCTGATAACTGTCCGAAGCTGCCTATTTCTTTACATGCATTCTTTAACCATGACCTCTTTTTAGCTATTGGACATAACCTGTTAAGGGCAAAACAAAAATGCCTGGTTCTCACCTCATTACATTCTGAACTTTCACACTAATAACATTAATTAAGGCATTTATTTAATTTTATTTCATTTTTCAATAAAATGGGAGAAATAACAGCAGCTCCCTCATAAGATTGTGGCAAGGATGAAAGGAATTAATATAGGCATGGTGCCTGGCTCACTACATGGAAAAAGAAAACATTTCAAAACACACAAAATAGAACCTCCACGTACTCAGTACCAAGCTTTAATTATTACCCACATTTTGTACATCATTTTTCATCTATCTCCTTCTATTCTGGGGGGGAGAAGGATGCTTTTCAGTAAATCCCTTATATCTTTTTACCCATAAACATTCAGTATGAATTTCTGACAAGGAATTTAAAAAATATATATATATATAATCACAATGCCATCATTACATCTAACAAAATTATTTAATGTCATCTAATAACCAGTCCATGTTAAATTTTTCCTGATTCTCAAAAATGCCTGTTTTGCTGATTCAGACATGTTCTAACCATGATCTCTCAGGTCTCTTATTAAACACAGGCTTCCCCTCCTGCTTTTGTTCCACATATTTATTGAAGAAGCCACGCCACTTGACCTGTAGAATGCCCCACATTGTGCCTCTGCTTCCATGTGGCATTGTTTAATACGTTCTTTTATTCCTTGTATTTCCTATAAACTGAATTGATTAAATTTGCTTTTACTTTTCAATAAGCACACAGCCCAAGTCAGTATGAGGTTCTGGGTCAACATTTAAGTAAGTGTACGGTTTAAGTTGCCCCTTTCCTATTAAGGCACTTAATGGATCATTTCTTCTTGACTGTGGTTATTAGCTGTTTTCTCAGTAATTGAGAGCTTGAGCACATCAAGCTAGAAGTAACTTTTCTCCACACCCGCCCCCCCACCCAGCTTTACTGAGATATAATTGACGTATAACATGGGGTTAGCATAAGGTGTGCAATGTAATGATTTTTTGTATATACAGTGAGATGATTACCATGGAAGTTAATTTTCTAAACATATTAATTCCTAAGTATTCATGAATTATTCTTTTTATGTAGTTTTCCTTTCCTAATATCAATTGAGCTTGTATTTCAAGAGGCTTGAAGGCACCCAGCTTTTAGGTCCCTATATCCCAATGCCCTAACCATAAATAACTGCCCTGCAGAAATAGTTTGTGTATTAGTTTGCTAGGGTTGCCATAACAAAGTACCACAAACTGGGGGGGTTTAAGTAACAGAAATTTATTGTGTCCAAGTTCTGGAGACCAAAAGTCTGAGATCAAGATGTTGGCAGTGTTGCTTCCTTCTGAAGACCATGAGAGAAGGATCTGTTCCCGGCCTCTGTCCTTGGCTCCTAGATAACTATCTTCCTGTTCACATGGTATTTTCCCTGTACACGTGTCTGTCCCCAAATTTCTCCTTTTTATAAGGACATCAGTCGTTTTGGATTAGGACCTACCCTAATGACCTTGCCGTAACTTGATTGCTTCTGCAAAGACCTTATTTCCAAATACAGTCACATTCTGAGACATCAGGAGTTAGGACTTCAACATGTGGGTCTTGGGCAAGCACAGTTCAACCTATAACAGTTTGCTCACAGTACATTGTTCTATAACATTACATTTATTTTTCGACTTACTAAATAGGATAGAAAGTCATTGGTACCCAGTAAAAACTTGACTTTCTTTGTAGTGCCTTAAGTAAAGTCAGTTGTCTCCTTACTATAATACCTCTGCATTTCTAGCATCCCTTGTATTTACATCTTCACAAATGTAAACTTTAGCAACAAGTACAGTCTTCTTTTTATCTTACTGGGTTTGGATAAATTAAAATGGGTTTACACACAGATGTAAGGGAACTTTATGGGGTGAAGCCCTTTAAAATAGATTATGCCAGCTGGAGTACAGGGCATGATTATGATTTGGACAATTTAGATTTCATCTGTTACATAAGATGTGTCTGCGAGCTTTATCTTCTGCTGGCCAGGTTTCACAGTTAATCTGTCTAATGGACCTTGCTACCATTTTCTAATCTAATAAAGCAGCAACATTAGATTTCTGTGATATGTTTTTGAGTTTTCCGTGGAACCTATTAAGTACCCAGTCTCTTATGAAGAGACATTCTTTAAGGGAATAGCCTAGCTTGTTTTAAAAGAGATGCAATTTGATCTTAGTTTACAAATCATTTCATTCTTTCAACAAGCACTTATTGGGCACTATGCTGGCACTGGGCAACTAAAATCTTTCAGGCATACTCTTCTTCAGAGAGCAAAAGTAAACAACTTTAGTATTTCCATTTTTACCTTAGATACTATAAGGTTGAAAGCTAAGTTTAGTGCTGAAGTGCAGCAACTCTCCTTAACCTAGGTTTCTAGCATACCATCCTCTTTGCCCTTGACAGTTACATGGCTCCTGGCCTTTTATCTTTAACAGTATTATTTCATATCTGTTTTGGAAATAAGCAAGATATAATAGTTCTGGGAAACTTGCTTTTGTGAATTGAGTGAGTTACAAAATACTTTGAGCTCCTCATTAGAGAAAACATCTATGTAAATATTAAATGCAAGAATTGCTCTAACAATTATATTTTACTGAAAAGATATACGGTTTTTCCATTGTTTTAAAAGACTGATTAACTTCTTAAACTGCCTTCCCCAATTTCCCTCGTTTTCTGCAATGGCATCAACATAGTCACAGTCATACAGGTTTGAGACTCAAAGTTCTAGGTTCATATTCAGTTTGTCTTATTTTTCTACTGTATCTAATTGGGCATTTAATCCTATTAATTCTTCCGTGACAACATCCTCTCCGTTCCTACTGCTACTTCCTTCTGTCCCTTGGATCCAGATTACTGTAATAATGCTCTAGTAGATTTCCTCTCTCTGCTCCAGTTTACTCTGATTCCCACAACCAACACCAAGGTAACTTTTCTAAATGTTGTTTTCACCTTTTCCTCTCCTGTGCAAAAAGTTGGCAATGGCTTCCTATTACCTACTGAATCATAAGCAGAATAGCCAGACTATATTGAGCACTTACATAGGTTGCCACGTGCCGTGATAAGAATAGTACAACCACCTCATTATCCTCATGATTACCATCAGCTTCATATGGATGAAGAAATTGAGGTTCAGGTTAAGTTACTGGCCTAAGGTTGTACACATAGTAAGTTTCAGAACTGGGATTTGACTCAGTTCTGTTTGGCTTCAAAGCCTATGGTCCTAACAACTATGCTATTCTGCTGAAACTCTGTAAGTTCAAACTTTTTATCTAAGAGCCTATAAATCTGGCCCTGTTTTGCTCTCCAGTTTTCTCTCTCATGACTTCATAGCACAAACTCTGTCAGTCAAGCTAGTCTCACTCCGTCAAACCTGCCATATTCTTTACTGCCCCTAAACTTCTTTGTATGGTTCCTTCTGCTTGGAATACCCTCCCTTCCACCCTCTTCTTGTCCAGATTTTAAACATCTTTCAAGGCCTGCATCAAATTTTAATTCATATAACTCACACCATTCTTCTATTACAGACTGCCCATAACATTTATTGTTTATACTATAGACAATAATATTTAAACTCTTTTGATCACACACTGCATCAGTAAAAAGTGAGCACATGCTTCCAATATATGTATATTGTATTTACATTATGGACATGTAGTCCTGCAGTAGTATATAATGTGAATCATAGAATATACGCAAAACAGAAATACAAAAAGGATGAGATAAAGTGGAATTGATATTTTCAGAAAATTTTAGATTTTATTTTGTTAACTATAGATCATTATTGAGAGTGAATATAAACTCATATTTCCAATAGCCTTCATGATTTAAAGTTATTTTAGCCATCTCCTTAATAGAGCATATTAGCGCAGCATTATGTTTTCACAGTAATGTGGCATATGATGAGCTGTGCTCGGAGTAGCATCTGTTTCATTTTTGCCATTTCCATTATTTGCTTAGACTTGCATTACTAATCTTTTGCCTAGGGTCTCTATGTGTCAACTTATTAAGGTACTTGTCCATTTTGTGGAACTTGGTTTAGTTAAAACTAGGCAATATATCCATATTTTCACCTAACTTGGCAGGTGAACTGAAATTAGTTGTAACTATCAAAAGGCCAAAAAAAAGTCTCTTCTCTCACAAGATCTTTGGATCCTGTGGACTGAGTCAGGGCACCTGTATCAATCTGGATATCTAATATCAGCAAGCCTTCATTGCTTACTTTCTCAGATTTTAAAATATGTAAATTGAATTTCCATTTATTCTTTTTGCTTCTCAGTGGATCATCTTATACACCTCCTTGGCTGTGGTCATGCTTACTTTGAAGAGCACTGACCTAATGTATTTAAAGCTTGACTCTCAAATATGATTCTAGACTTCTTTAGGGAAAGCTCATCTGCTTATTTCATGTTCCTCATCATACTTAGCACCATATTGGCCCAGAACTGTCCTAGGTACTTTAATATATGTGAAATACGATTTTAAGAATGACAGGATGAATTTGGATTATGGTTTTTTTTTAAACCATTTTTGTGAGGATAATTCAGTGGCACTGAGTACATTCACAGTGTTGGGCAACCATCATCACTCTCCATTTCTAGAACTTTTTTGTCATGCCAAACAGAAACTTTGTCCCCATTCAGCAATAACTCCCCATTTTACCCCCATCTCCTGTAACCTCTATTCTACTTTCAGTCTCTCTGAATTTGCCTACTCTAGGTACCTCATATAAGTGGAATCATACAATATTGGTTCTTTTCTGTCTGGCTTCTTTCACTTAGCCTAATGTTTTCAAGGTTCATCCATGTTGTAGCATGTGTCAGAACTTCATTCTTTTATCTGGCTGAATAATATTCCATTGCATGAATATACCACATTTTTAATCCATTCATCTGGTGATGGCCACTTGGGTTGTCCACCTTTTGGCTATTATGAATACCGCTGCTATGAACATTATTATAAAAGTATCTGTCTGAGTCCTTGCTTTCAGTTATTTTGGGTATATACCTAGGAGTGCGATTGCTGAATCATATTTTAATTCAATGTTTAACTTTTTGAGCAGCTGCCAAATTGTTTTCCACAGAGTCTATACCATTTTACATTCCTTCCAGGAATGCATGAGGATTCCAATTTCTCCACAATCTCACCAACACTTTTTATTTTCCATATTTTAAGTGATAGCTATCCTAATGATTATAAAGTTGTAGCTCATTGTGGTTTTGATCTTCATTTGCCTAATGACAAGTGATGTTGAGCATTGTTTTATGTGCCTATTGACCATTTACATATCTTCTTTGAAGAAATGTCTATTCAAGTCCTTTTCCCATATTTTAATTGAGTTGTTTGCTTTGTTATTGTTATTGAATTGTAGGCATTCTTTATATATTCTGGATATTAATCCTTTCTCAGATATTTGATTTATAAACAGCTTCTCTAATTCTTTGATTGCTTTTATCACTCTCTTGTTAGTGTGTTTTGATGCACAGAAGTTTTAACTTTTTATGAAGTCCAGTTTATTTTTTCTTTTGTTATCTATGCTTTTGGTATCATATCTAAAAAAGCATTGCCAGATCCAATGTCATAAAGCTTTTCCCTGTTTTCTTCTAAGAACTTTGTAGTTTTAGGTCTTACATTTAGGTCTTTCATCCATTTGGAGTTAATTTTTGTATATGATTTAAGGAAAGGGTTTGACTTCATTCTTTTGCTGAAATATCCTTCTAAACACCTTTCATTTCCAATTTTACCTAAATAGTATCTGTTTTTTGTCTTACTTACTATGTAATACATGTTTTCCAGTATCAGTTTTTCCCAGCATCATTTGTTGAAAAGACTTTCCTTTCCCCATCGAATGGTTTGGCAGCCTTGTCGAAAACCAACTGACCATATATGTGAAGGTTTGTTGCTGAGCTCTCTAATCTATTACATTGATCTGTATGTTTGTCCTTATGCCAGTACCACACTGTTTTGATTACTATAGCTTTGTAGTAAGTTTTGAAATCAGGAAGTAAGAGTCCTCTAAGTTTATTCTTCTTTTTGGAGATTGTTTTGGTATTCAGGACCCTTTGAGATTCTATGTGAATTTTAGAATGCGTTTTTCTATTTCTGCAAAAAATATCATTGGGATTTTGATAGCAGTTGCATTACATCTGTAGATCACTTTGGGTGTTAATACCATCTTAATGATATCAAGGCTTCCAATCCACAAACAAAGGATGTCTTTCCATACATGGATTATTTAAAGAAATAACTATTTATATGAAAATGGTACTTGCACATTATAAAAAGGCCAAACAATATGGAACAAATTACCCCAAATCTCACTGCTCATTGATAACTAAGTACCGTTAACTTGGTGGTAAATATCCTTTTGAAAATCTTTCATTTCCAATTTTAACTAAATAGTATCTGTTTTTTGTCCTACTTAATATGTAATACATGTTTTCTAGTGTCAGTGATGAGATTTAAATCATGATAGTACCATCATTTACTTAAACAGACTCATACGGATAGACATTTACTTTGCTTTGAACTATGAGTAATATTTATTAATATCGGTATTAATGGTCAGAAAAATCATATAATATTGAATGTTTGATTTCTCTTTTGAATGAAGAAAGGTACAAAGTTTTTTTTATCTCATCAGTTCTTGCATATCTGATATACTGTAATGTATAAGTAGTAGATCTTTGGTGTGGTAGTTACAACAATGAAAAGTAGGGAACCAGATATTTGTTTAGAGATTTGTGTATGCTCCAGTTCTTGTACAGCCCAGTGAATAATAATAAAGGTGAAGCCAAATAAAAGACTAGGAACTAGTATTCAGTTTATTCTCATGTTCTTGCCTTTCAGGAAGAAAGTATGGATTTAAGATATAGAGAAGCAATGCATGAACAGTGAGCAGTGTACTTTGAATTACTATTCTGATCATTTGCATATGCAGTTACATCTTTTCTTCCAGAAAGGCAAACTGCAGTACTGATGTCTCTTCTTTTGTAGGGAGGTACATACTGCAATACAGTTAAGTCACACTTGGGAAGAAAATCTGAAACTGGTATGGTACTAACAATCTAATTTTGTAGAAAATTTGGAATTTTTACTGATTTTCAATGTTGTCACTACCTAGTTTTGCTGTAATTTCTGGAAATCTAAGCTCTCTTTTGAAACAAAAACTATATATGTTGCATAAATAATTTTTAATTGCTCTTGAGAAACAGTTTATGATTTACCCATAAAAATAGCTAGCATTATCAGACAACAAAAAGAAATAAAAGGCATCCAGATTGTCAAGAAAGAAGTCAAATTGTCCCTGTTTGGAGATGACATGATATTGTACATAAAAAACGCTAAAGAATCCACTCCAAAACTACTATATCTAATATCTAAATTCAGCAAAGTTGCAGGACACAAAATGAATACACAGAAATGTGTTGCATTGCTATACACTAACGATGAACTAACAGAAAAAGAAACCAGGAAAACAATTCCATTCACAATTGCATCAAGAAGAATAAAATACCTAGGAATAAACCTAACTAAAGAATTGAAAGAACTATACTCTGAAAACTACAAGACACTCATGAGAGAAATTAAAGAAGATACCAATAAATGGAAACACATCCCGTGCTCATGGATAGGAAGATATTGCCAAAATGGCCATCCTGCCTAAAGCAATCTACCGATTCAATGAAATCCATATCAAAATACCTACAGCATTCTTCAATGAACTGGAACAAATCGTTCTAAAATTCATATGGAACTACGAAAGACCCCAAATAGCCAAAGCAATCTTGACAAGGAAGAATAAAGTAGGGGGGATCTTGCTTCCCAACTTCAAGCTCTACTACAAAACCACAGTAATCAAGACAATTTGATACTGGCACAAGAACAGACTCATAGACCAATGGAATAGACTAGAGAGCCCAGATATAAACCCAAGCATATATGGTCAATTAATATATAATAAAGGAGCCATGCATATACAATGGAGAATGACAGCCTCTTCAACAGCTGGTGTTGGCAAAACTGGACAGACACATATAAGAGAATGAAACTGAATTATTATCTAACCCCATACACAAAAGTAAACTCAAAATGGATCAAGACCTGAATGTAAGTCATGAAACCATAAAACTCTTAGAAAAAAGCACAGGCAAAAATCTCTTGGACATAAACATGAGCAACTTCTTCATGAACATATCTCCCCGGGCAAGGGACAAAAGCAAAAATGAACAAGTGGGACTATATCAAACTAAAAAGTTTCTGTACAGAAAAGGACACCATCAGAACAAAAAGACATCCTACAGTATGGGAGAACATATTCATAAAAGACATATCTGATAAGGAGTTGACATCCAAATTATATAAAGAGCTCACGCACATCAACAAACAAAAAGCAAGTAAGCCAATTAAAAAATAGGCAGAGGAGCTGAACAGACACTTCTCCAAAGAAGAAATTCAGATGGCCAACAAGCACATGAAAAGTTGATCCACATCGCTAGTCATCAGAGAAATACAAATTAAAACCATAATGAGATATCACCTCACACCAGTTAGGATGGCCACCATCCAAACAACAACAAATGTTGGCGAGGATGTGGAGAAAGACGAGCCCTCCTACACTGCTGGTGGGAAAGTAAATTAGTTCAACCATTGTGGAAAGCAGTATGGAGGTTCTTCAAAAACTAAAAATAGAAATACCATTTGACCCAGGAATCCCACTCCTAGGAATTTACCCTAAGAGTGCAGCAGCCGAGTTTGAAAAAGACATATGCACCCCTATGTTTATTGCAACACTATTTACAATAGCTAAGAAGTAGAAGCAACCTAAGTGTCCATTAGTAGATGAAAGGATAAAGAAGATCTGGTACATATACACAATGGAGTATTATTAAGACATAAGAAGAAAACAAATCCTACCTTTTGCAACAACTTGGATGGAGCTAGAGGGTATTATGCTCAGTGAAATAAGCAAGGCGGAGAAAGAAAAGCATCAAAACATTTCACCCTGTGGAGCATAAGAACAAAGCAAAAACTGAAGTAACAAAACATCAGCAGACTCACAGAACCCAAGAATGGACTAACAGTTACCAGAGGGGAAGGGACTGGGGAGGATGGGTGGGAAGGGAGGGATAAGGGGGAAAAGGGGGCATTATGATTAGCACACGTAATGCAGCCGTGGAATAGGGACACGGGGAAGGCAGTACAACACAGAGAAGACAAGTAGTGATTCTATAGCATCTTACTATGCTGATGGACAGTGACTGTAATGGGATATGTGGTGGGGACTTGATAATAGAGGGAGTCTAGTAACCATAATGTTGCTCATGTAATTGTACATTAATGATATCAAAATAAGAAAAATAGCTAGCACTGTTTGAATGTGGGACTTAAAGTAAATAGTTGTCTGATACACCATTGTTGTGAACCAGTTCCCTCTCTCCTAGTGGGTCTAAAAAACGTTCACTTGGTCTGGTTAAATTTCTTAGATGACAAAACAATAAATGATTTTACTCCCTTCTACATAATTATTAACTACATAATTTATATATTACAAGTTAAAAAAAATTTTATTAAGATGTTATGGATATACACTCTTATGAAGGTTTCACTTGAAAAAACAATGTGGTGACTACTTTTACACATATAATCAAGTCTACACACATACCCCAGTGCAGTCACTGTCCATCAGTGTAGTAAGATGCCACAGATTCACTGTTTGCCTTCTCTGTGCTACACTGTTTTCCCCGTGACCCCCCACACCATGTGTACTAAACATAATACCCCTCAATCCCCTTATCCCTTCCTCGGACCCGCCTTCCCACACCCCTCCCCTTGGAAACCACTAGTCCCTTCTTGGAGTCTGTGAGTCTGCTGCTATTTTTGTTCCTTCAGTTTTGCTGCGTTGTTATACTCCACAAATGAGGGAAATCATTTGGTATTTGTCTTTCTCCACCTGGCTTATTTCACTGAGAATAATTTCCTCCAGCTCCATCCATGTTGTTGCAAATGGTAGGATTTGTTTTCTTCTTATGGCTGAATAATATTCCATTGTGTATATGTACCACATCCTTTTTATCCATTCATCTACTGATGGACACTTAGGTTGCTTCCATATCTCGGCTATTGTAAATAGTGCTGTGATAAACATAGGGTTGCATATGTCTTTTTGAATCTGAGAAGTATTCTTTGGGTAAATTCCAAGGAGTAAGATTCCTGGGTCAAATGGTATTTCTATTTTTAGTTTTTTGAGGAACCTCCATATTGCTTTCCACAATGGTTGAATTAATTTACATTCCCACCAGTAGTGTAGGAGGATTCCCCTTTCTCCACATCCATGCCAGCATTTGTTGTTCTTAGTCTTTTGGATGGTGGCCATCCTTACTGGTGTGAGGTGATATCTCAATGTGGCTTTAATTTGCATTTCCCTGATGATTAGTGATATGGAGCATCTTTTCATGTGTCTGTTGACCATCTGAATTTCTTCTTTGGAGAATTGTCTCTTCATATCCTCTGCCCATTTTTTAATCAGGTTATTTGCCTTTTGGGTGTTGAGATGTGTGAGTTCTTTATATATTTTGGATGTTTACCCCTTGTTGGATATGTAATTTACAAATATATTCTCCCATACCTTAGGATGTCTTTTTGTTCTGTTAATGGTGTCCTTTACCATACAGAAGCTTTTTAGTTTGTTGTAGTCCCATGTATTCATTTTTGCTTTTGTTTCCCTTACTAGAGGAGATGCGTTCAGGAAGAAGTTGCTCATGCTTATGTTCAGGAGATTTTTGCCAATATTGTCTTCTAAGAGTTTTATGGTTTCATGACTTACATTCAGGTCTTTGATCAATTTCCAGTTTACTTTTGTGTATGGGGTTAAACAATAATCCAGTTTCATTCTCTTGCATGTAGCTAGATGTCCAGTTTTGCCAACACCAGTTGTTGAAGAGGCTGTCATTTTCCCATTGTATGTCCATGGCTCATTTATCATATGTTAATTGACCATATATGCTTGGGTTTATATCAGGACTCTCTAGTCTGTTCCATTGGTCTATGGGTCTGTTCTTGTGCCAGTACCAAATTGTCTTGATTACTGTGGCTTTGTAGTAGAGCTTGAAGTTGGGGAGCTTAATCTCCCCAGCTTTATTCTTCCTTTTCAGGATTGCTTTGGCTATTCAGGTCTTTTGTGGTTCCTTATAATTTTAGAATGATTTGCTCTATCCCAGATTTAGGAATATGTCCTAAGAAATGAGTAGGTAACCTCTGGAGTCTGTCACTTTTCATGTTTTGGTGTTAATACAATTTATAGTGTTGTTCGATTCCCCTAACTGACCTAATTCTAATTACTTTAGGTGTTGGCATGAGTGAGTTAATCTGCTAATATGTTAGGAGGAGGAAGGGAACATGCAACAGAACTTTAGTTATGTCTTGGAAAAGAAGAAAAACACATTATAAATTCCTGAGCTGTGCAGTAGTGGTTTTGTCTACATAAAATCTGTAAGCACTTTTACAGCTGTAGTTATTTTTACTGTCTCATTTGTAACTTAGTTCTAATCCTTTTTGATCATTTCCTGGGCATAATATTGTAGTTTTCAGTAACAAAGCACATGTCAAACCCAAAGAGAAAATTTTTAATTTGGGATTTATGTATATAATAGACATTTGCTTAATATTGAGTACTCACATTCTAGGTCTTTTGGAGTGCTAGGGAAGCCCCTCAAGCACCATGTAGCTCTCTTTCCCTAAAGGTAAAGGGTGCCTTTCCTTTTGAAGTGAATCTTGGGTTCCCTGCTTGCTTTAAGATGGTAAGAACACCTCACCATGGCATAGCCACTGACTCAGTAAGGATTTTCTTCCCCATGCAACAGCTATCTCCTTAAGTTGGTGCTATGATTGTATTCTGCTTTCTGGTTACACAGAGTGTCAACGATGTAGAGAAACCAACTTCTCCACAGCTCACTAATTCCATTCCAGTATCTCCAGCAGCTTCTCCCACCATGCGGATTGGACAGGAAAGAATGAAGTGCCTAAATATCTGTCCCTTGAAATATTTATTAGTGTTTCACTACCTGAATCTTTGGAGGGATATATTTTGTTATAATATATCTGATTTCCCGTTCTTTGACAGTTTTCCCTTCCTTTCCATTTCTGAAACTGTTATTTACATATGACGAAAGTCAGCAACTTGTAAATATATGACCTGATTAATTTTGGAAATTGTGCACAGTCCTGTAACTATAACCATGATCAAGATATAGAACAGTTCCCACACTAACAATTTCCTTGTGATCTTTTGCACTCAATCTCCTTCCCCCACAAAAACCCTCCCCAACCTAGGAAACCACTGATCTGCTTTCTGAGAAAACTGGTGGTTTTAAAACCTCTGTTCCAATTTGGTTTTAACACTATTTTTTTTCCGTCATCACAAACGTGTGTGAGTTGCACCGCTTTGCGTCCAAATCCTACCTCCAGTCCTACGCAACAATTTACAATGTACGTTTATGTTTTATGAAAATATGAAATAGCATATAAAATGAGAATTTTCGGAAAAGAAATTATAGCTCTATAGTCTGTAACAACCAAAGAAGTAATGTCTTTTTCACTAAATTAAAACTTTATTACTCTATCATTTTGTGTATTGAAAAGAACCAAGTGACTAAGAACACGTGAAAACACGTGAACATATGAAGAATCAGTAGCTCATTAACCCTGTTGAACATAATTTTCCTTTGACCAAGAGTGTTCCTCTGATCAGAGCTAACTCTTGAACTTTAAAGAACTGTACCTGCTCATTGATTCACGCATGATTTAAGGAAAGCCACAGCCGGGACTACAGGTCCTTCAAGCTTTTTTCCCCACAGCTTGGGAAAATCCTGAATCCTTATACATTACAAGACAGTTTGCAGCCCTGAGGCATTCCTGTTTTTCCCTAGATTTAGAGAAAAGTGATAAGGTGATGTGATGTGGGATCCTACACAGAACCCTCTTTTAGTGCATGTCTTTAGATCCGTTATAATGAACAGTCATAGGTGATTTTGTTCAAAATTTTCTTGTAATAACTGTGATAATTTTGTTTTAGAAGAAATCAAAGCACCACCTACAAGATTAGACCAAGCATCCTTGGACCATTAAAAAGAAAATATACTTTCATCTACCAGAAGAAATATATATAACCTTAAATTATTTTAATAAAATATCATATAAAATCAAGTGTCCTGCAAAAATTCATTGTAGACTTCCGGGAAGATGGCAGCATGAGCAGGGCGGCAGAAATCTCCTCCCAAAACTATATATATCTATGAAAATACAGCAAATACAACTATTCCTAAAAGAGAGACCAGAATACACAGGAAAGTGCACAGCATGCAGCTACACCTGAGAGGACACGGCACCCCGCGAGGCGGGTAAGATACGGAGCTGTGAGCCAGCGGGACCCGAGCACTCACCCACCCCAGTGCACCAGCGGGAGGAGAGGATTCAGAGCTGGGAGGGAGTGGAAGTACACCCCGCGAAATAACCAGCCCCGGTGATCTGTGCAGGGAGCGCTGACACACATCGCATGGTGTGGCGGAGGTTGGAGAGACAGAGGGTGCAGGATCTGAGTGGGGAATGGGCCAGGGTGCTTGCAGCCGGCTCCCAGAAAGGAAAAAAAAAGAAAGAAAACCGAGTGCTTTTTTCAGCGGTCCTAAAGAGACAGGAGCCCAGCGGAGGAGCCGGATTGCCCCGGCACTCTCAGCCCAGCAGGCTGGAAGTCCCGGGGAGTTTTGGACCCATTAGCTGGCGACTGGGAAAGGGTGGCCGCAGTTAGACTTCCCAGAGAGATCAACAGCCTCCCATTCGTTCCCACCCCAGCCAGAGCTATAAAGGGCTCTGCAGAGCGGCGCGGCCATGCCTGCGGAATAGGTGAGCAACAGTGCCACCTACAGCATCTGCACAGAATCTACTCCCGGTGGGCGTTTTTTTGTTTGTTTTCTTTCGTTTTGTTTTTTGTTTTTCTTCTCTTCTTTTTCTTTTCTTTCTTTCTTTTTTTCTTTCTTTCTTTTTTTTCTTTTTTCCTTTTTTTTTTTAAAGTCTTAAAGAGCCCACCTGACATACGTGGCAACTACCAGCAACCACTTCTATAGCCATGAAAAGACAGAGGAATATGGTCCAGACTAAAATCTACCAGACAACCCCAGAGAGGGAGCCTGAAGGGATGGAAATGCACAGTCTTCCTGAAAAAGAATTCAGAATAAAAGTCATAACCATGCTGATGGATCTACAGAGAAATTTGCAAGAGCTGGGGGAGGAAGTGAGGGAAGTGAGGAAAGACAATGCAGAAATCAGACAAGCGAGCGACGGGCTTAACAGCAGACTGGATGAGATGCAAGAGACTGTTAATGGAATAGAATTCAGAGAACAGGAATACAGAGAAGCTGAGGCAGAGAGAGAAAAAAGGATCTCTTGGAATGAAAAAATATTAAGAGAACTGTGTGACCAATCCAAACGGAATAATATTCGCATTATATGAATATCAGAGGAAGAAGAGAGAGAAAAAGGGATAGAAAGTGTCTTTGAAGAAATAATTGCTGAAAACTTTCCCACACTGGGGAAGGAAATAGTCTCACAGTCCACGGAAGCCCACAGATCTCCCAACACAAGGGACCCAAGGAAGACAACACCAAGACACATAATAATTAAAATTGCAAAGATCAAAGATAAAGACACACTATGCTGATGGACACTGACTGTAATGGGGTTGGTGGGGGGGGGACCTGATGAAGCGGTAGTTTAATAACCATAATATTGCACATGTAATTGTAGATTAATGATAATAAAATAATTATATTTAAAAATATATAAAAAAGATAAAGACAGAGTATTAAATGCAGCTAGAGACAGAAAAAGATCACCTACAAAGGAAAACTCATCAGACTATCATCAGACTTCTCAACAAAAACCTTATAGGCCAGAAGAGAATGGCATGATATATTTAACGTTATGAAACAGAAGGGCCTTGAACCAAGAATATTGTATCCAGCACGATTATCATTTAAACATGACAGAGGGATTAAACAATTTCCAGACAAACGAAAGTTGAGAGAGTTTGTCTCTCATAAACCACCACTACAGGATACCTTAAATGGACTGCTGTAGAGGGAAGCACCCCTAAGGCTAAAAAGATGTCACCAGAGAAAATAAAATCATAGCAAAGAAAGTAGACCATCCAAATACTAACTAAAGGCAAAGAATAAAACACCTAGTATATAAAGAATGGAAGAGGAAGAATAAGAAGGGAGAGAAATAAAGAAACATCAGACTGTGTTTACAATAACTTAACAAGAAAGTTAAGTTAGATTGTTAGATAGTAAAGAAGCAACCCTTGAACCTTTGGTAACCACGAATCTAAAGCCAGCAATGGCAATAAGTACATATATATCAATAATCACTCTAAATGTAAATGGACTGAATGCACCAATCAAAAGACACAGAGTAACAGAATGGATAAAAAAGCAAGACCCATCTATATGCTGCTTACAAGAGACTCATCTCAAACCGAAAGATATACACAGACTAAAAGTGAAGGGATGGAAAAAGATATTTCATGCAAACAACAAAGAGAAAAAAGCAGGTGTTGCAGTACTTGTATCAGACAAAATAGACTTCAAAACGAAGAAAGTAGCAAGAGATAAAGAAGGACATTACATAATGATAAAGGGGTCAGTCCAACAAGAAGATATAACCATTATAAATATATATGCACCCAACACAGGAGCGCCAGCATATGTGAAACAAATACTAACAGAATTAAAGGAGGAAATAGACAGCAATGCATTCATTTTAGGAGACTTCAACACACCACTCACTCCAAAGGACAGATCAACCAGACAGAGAATAAGTAAAGACACACAGGCACTGAACAACACACTAGAACAGATGGACCTAACAGACATCTACAGAACTCTGCATCCAAAACCAGCAGGATACACATTCTTCTCAAGTGCATATGGAACATTTCCCAGAATAGACCACATACTAGGCCACAAAAAGAACCTCAGTAAAGTCAAAAATATTGAAATTCTACTAACCAACCTCTCAGATCATAAAGGTATAAAACTAGAATTAAATTTTAGAAAGAAAACAAAAAGGCTCACAAATACATGGAGACTTAACAACATTCTCCTAATTAATCAATGGGTTAAAGACCAAATCAAAACAGAAATCAAAGAATATATGGAACCTAATGACAATAACAACACAAAGCCACAACTTCTGTGGGACGCAGCAAAGGCAGTTCTAAGAGGAAAGTATATTGCAATACAGGCCTATTTAAAGAAGGAAGAACATTCCCAAATGAATAGACTAAAGACACAATTACTGAAATTGGAAAAAGAAGAACAAATGAGGCCCAAAGTCACCAGAAGGAGGGACATAATAAAGATCAGAGAAGAAATAAATAAAATTGAGAAGAATAAAACAATAGAAAAAATCAATGAAACCAAGAGCTGGTTCTTGGAAAAAATAAACAAAATAGACAAACCCCTAGCCAGACTCATTAAGAGAAAAAGAGAATCTACACACATAAACACAATCCGAAATGAGAAAGGAAAAATAACAATGGACCCCACAGAAATACAAAGAATTATAAGAGAATATTATGAGAATATATATGCTAACAAGCTGGGAAACCTAGAAGAAATGGACAACTTCTTAGAAAAATACAACCTTCCAAGACTGACAATGCAAGAAACAGAAAAACTAAACAGACCAATCACCAGCAATGAAATTGAAGCGGTAATCAAAAAACTACCCAAGAACAAAACCCCTGGACCAGATGGATTCACCTCTGAATTCTACCAGACATATAGAGAAGAAATAACACCCATTCTCCTTAAAGTTTTCCAAAAAATAGAAGAGGAGGGAATACTTCCAAACTCATTCTGTGAAGCCAGAATCACTCTAATACCAAAACCGGGCAAAAACCTCACCAAAAAGAAAATTACAGACCAATATCCCTGATGAACGTAGATGCAAAAATACTCAACAAAATATTAGCAAACTGAATTCAAAAATACATCAAGAGGATCATACACCATGATCAAGTGGGATTCAGCCCAGGGATGCAAGGATGGTACAACATTCGAAAATCCATCAACATCATCCACCACATCAACAAAAAGAAGAACAAAAACCACATGATCATCTCCATAGATGCTGAAAAAGCACTTGACAAAATTCAGCATTCATTCATGATTAAAACTCTCAACAAAATGGGTATAGAGGGCAAGTACCTCAACATCATAAAGGCCATATACGACAAACCCACAGCTAACATCATACTTAACAGAGAGACGCTGAAAGCTTTTCATCTAAGATCGGGAACAAGACAGGGATTCCCACTCTCTCCACTGTCATTCAACATATGCTGGAGGTCCTAGCCACGGCAATCAGACAAAACAAAGAAATACAAGGCATCCAGATTGGTAAAGAAGAAGTCAAATTGTCACTATATGCAGATGACATGATATTGTACATAAAAACCCTAAAGACTCCACTCCAAAACTACTAGAACTAATATCTGAATTCAGCAAAGTTGCAGGATACAAAATTAACACACAGAAATCTGTTGCTTTCCTATACACTAATGATGAACTAACAGAAAGAGTAATCAGAAAAACAATTCCATTCACAATTGCATCAAAAAGAATAAAATACCTAGGAATAGACCTAACGAAGGAAGTGAAAGACCTGTAGTCTTAAAACTACAAGACACTCCTAAGAGAAATTAAAGAGGACAGTAACAAATGGAAATTCATCCTATGCTCTTGGCTAGGAAGAATAAATATTGTCAAAATGGCTATACTACCTAAAGCAATCTACAGATTCAACGCAATCCCTATCAAAATACCAACAGCTTTCTTCAATGAACTGGAACAAATAATTCTAAAATTCATATGCAACCACAAAAGACCCCGAATAGCCAAAGCAATCCTGAGAAGGAGGAATAAAACAGGGGGAATTATGCTCCCTGACTTCAAGCTCTACTACAAAGCCACAGTAATCAAGACAATTTGGTATTGGCACAAAAACAGACCCGCAGACCAGTGGAATAGAATAGAGAATCCAAACATTAACCCAAACATATACAGTCAATTAATATTCGATAAAGGAGCCTTGGGTATACATTGGGGAGATGACGGCCTCTTCCGAAGCTGGTGTTGGAACAACTGGACAGCTACATGAACGAGAATGAAAGTGGACTACTGTCTAGCCCCATACACAAAGGTAAACTCAAGGTGGATCAAAGACCTGAATGTAAGTCATGAAACCATAAAACTCTTAGAAAAAAACATAGGCAAAAATCTCTTGGACGTAAACATGGGCAACTTCTTCATGAACATATCTCCCCAGGCAAGGGAAACAAAAGCAAAAATGAACAAGTGGGACTATATCAAGCTGAAAAGCTTCTGTACAGCAAAGGACACCATCAGTAGAACAAAAAGACATCCTACAGTATGGGAGAATATATTCATAAAAAACGTATCTGATAAAGGGTTGACATCCAAATTATATAAAGAACTCATGCACCTTAACAAACAGAAAGCAAATAATCCAATTAAGAAATGGGCAGAGCACATGAATAGACACTTCTCCAAAGAAGAAATTCAGATGGCCAACAGGCACATGAAAAGATGCTCCACATCGCTAATCATCAGAGAAATGCAGATTAAAAGCACAATGAGCTATCACGTCACACCAGTGAGGATGGCCAACATCCAAAACACAAACAACAACAAATGTTGGTGAGGATGTGGAAAAAAAGGAGCCCTCCTACACTGCTGGTGGGACTGCAAGTTAGTTCAATCATTGTGGAAAGCAGTATGGAGGTTCCTCAAAAAACTCAAAATAGAAATACCATTTGACCCAGGATCCCACTCCTAGGAATTTACCCTAAGAATGCAGCAGCCCAGTTTGAAAAAGACAGATGCACCCCTATGTTTATCGCAGCACTATTTACAATAGCCAAGAAATGGAAGCAGCCTAAGTGTGCATCAGTAGATGAATTGATAAAGGAGATGTGGTACACAGACACAATGAAATATTATACAGCCATAAGAAGAAAACAAATCCTACCATTTGCAACAACATGGATGGAGCTAGAGAGTATTATGCTCAATGAAATAAGCCAAGCCGAAACAGACAAGTACCAAATGATTTCACTCATATGTGGAGTATAAGAACAAAGAAAAAAACTGAAGGAACAAAACAGCAGCAGACTCACAGAACCCAAGAACGGACTAATAGTTACCAAAGGGAAAGGGACTGGGGAGGATGGGTGGGAAGGGAGGGATAAGGGGGAAAAGGGGGCTTTACGATTAGCAGATGTAATGTTGGGGGGGCACGGGGAGGGGTGTACAACTCAGAGAAGACAAGTAGGGACTCTATAGCATCTCACTACACTGATGAACAGTGACTATCATGGGGTTTGTGGGGGCGACCTGATGAAGAGGATAGTTTAATCACCATAATATTTCACATGTAATTGTAGATTAATGATATCAAAATAAACTATTAAAAAATAATAAAATAAAATAAAGCAAAGGTTCGCAAACCACCACTGTGGTCCGAATCCTATCACTGCCTGTCTTTGTGCAGCCCATGGGCTAAGGTGGTTTTTACATTTTTGAGTAGTTCAAAAGAAATGGAAACAATAGTGTTCCGTGACAAGGAAAATGAGAAATTCAAATTCTAGTATCCAGTTTTATTTGAGCACAGCCAAACTCTTTCATGTATGTATCCCTGTGGCTGCTGTCACACAATGTCAGAATTAGTTGGATACAGACTGGGTGGCTCACAATGTCTAAAATATTTACTATCTGGCCCTTTATGGAAACGGTTTGCCAGCCCCTGATTTAAAGTGCAAAGATGGGTCAAACAGTAATCTCCTGTGAGAAGTCAGGGTAGTGGTTACTGTCAGAGGGCAATGACTGGGATGGGGCACAAAGGGACTTCTGGGGGGCAGGAAATGTCATTTCTCCATCTGGGAGCTTGGATGGGATCAGTTTGTGAATTCAGCAGATTGTATATTTATGATGAATGTACTTCTCTGCATTTAGGTGAAACACCAATAAAAAGTTAAAGTTAAAAAAAAAGAAAGCACAGAGTAGATTTAGTCCCAGATATATTCATAATTACATTAAATATAAATGGACTAAATGCTCCTGTTAAAAAATTAAGGTCAGAATGGATTGAGGACAAATCCTGATTCTGGGGCTTATAAAAGATATATCCAAAACAGAATAAGGACTCAGAAAGGTTGAGGGCAGAGCCAAAGTCTGAGCCAGGGGTCTGTGAGGCTGCAGGACACGCTGCCTCTCCCCGATCTCAGCCCTCCAACGTGCCACTTTCTTGCCTTAGCCTGAGCCATTCTGTAAGCATGTGTTTTAATAGGAGGCATTCAGGAACTGGCAGTATATGAACCAACCAGGTGAAGGTGACTCTGGACTTTCTTAGGTGACCTGAGTCTCAGTGCCCTCCTTTGTAAAATGGAATGATAAATTATACCTTACAGGGCTGCTGTGAGAGCTAGAGACCAATTGTTCATGGCACCAAGCACACAGTAGAGTTTTATTATGTTTATTGTTTGTTTATATCAATTTTATGTGCCTGTGTAATCAATAAGACTCCACCAGCTATCCCTGACAGTCTGGTAAGCTATTAAGACCTTTAAAAAAAAACTAATATCCCAAGTGGATACTATTAACTTTAGTTTTCTCCCTAACATTGATGTGTGACATAATTTTTAGAAGTGAGGTTTTGGCATTAGATTAAGAGGTGTTAGAGAAATACATAAAAATGCAAGCTTGGAAAAAGTCACCTTCTGCCCATCTTTTCTACCTTGGATTTTTGTGTACTTTGTTAGGCTGAACATTTTCATACCAAGAAAGCATGGTTTAATAATCAAAATGGGTAGTACAGTGAATAGATTGTTCTTTATTGTTACTGTTGGTTTTGTTTTATTCCTCTTGTGAAACTGCTCTTGTAATTAGTGCCAGTTCTTTGCTTCGTGTTTTTTGCATTCATTTGTAGACACAGGAGAGAGTGCAGTGATCTCCTGAATTCCATTCTCAATGAGGGGCATTTTCTTCTCCTAGTCTATCTTCAGATGCTCTTGATGGAAACTACAGAGGTGCAGGATTTTCTAGTAATTCCCCAGCTAAAATCAGCACTGTCACAAACTCTTGTGTTGCCTTCTGATTCTGGTTCTCCATTTTTCTAGTAGGTGAACTTTCAACTAAGTGATTCAGCCATCCAGTACTTTCTCACCAATGGAGAAACACACATGCTCTCTCTCTCTCTCTCCCTCACACACACAAGTTGGAGCAATAACAGAATTGTGCAATTTAGACTATTTCCTACTTAGCTTTTTTTCTCAGTTTCCTAAAATTATGTTTATCTACAGAACTTTCATGTCTAATTCCTGGATATGCCCTTAAAAGCAATATAGTAATATTTTCAAAGATGTTTTCCAAATAAGAACTGTGTCAAAGATAAAATCATATATCTTCAAACTGCTGATGTATAGAAACCTTTTGAACCTTAACTTTTTAAGAAAATAATTGACAATTCTACTTAATAAATAAAATTACCAGTTCTGGTGAAATATAATTGTTCCATTAATCAACAGGTAAAATTATTTTTTTTAATTATATACTGAATATCCATGTTAGTTCTTAATATTTTTAGTAATTGTTAGTTTCCACTTGGTAAGGAAAAATCACCCATCAAAACCAGTCTTTAAAACTAAGCTAGTGCCAGGAGAAGCTTAAATGACAGAAATGTCCAAGCGCTCTGGGGCTATTTTCTTATGCCAATCATCATGTTACCTTTCTCTGGCATTAGTCATTGATGTACGGGAGGCATGTGACCTGAGCCAGCCCATTCAGAATACTTTGAATACTGGGCTAGAGACACCTTTTCAGTGAAAAGTTTGCACCTCATTTGCAGCTAAAGTCATCCTACTACACCAAGAGAGGCCAGTTTTAGAAAAGTCTTATTAGGTATTCTTAGGATAATGATGCTGACAGGACTGCTGTGGGGATTAACTAAGGAGATGGCACATTGAGAAATTTTCAGGCTTTATGATGACTTAAAGCCTTTTGGTCAGTGCAAAGGCAAGGAAGATTTTATAATCTAAGCAAAGTACCTGTTATGGCAGAGGCTCAATAAATACCTGTTTTCTTTCTTGGCAGAATAAATGAATAAATAAATAAATAAATAAAACTAAGCTAGTTACACCATACTGATCCAAGTATTGCCTGTTTTGTACATGAATCCTTGTGTGTTCAATTTGGTGGGAAGGAATAGGCTGGTGAAGCAAGGTGAATAAAAGCTAATTGAATAACAGGAAAATAATATGTAATCGGGGCGTCACTCAATTTGTATGTAACCTGATTATTAGCATGGAAAAGACAATGTCAATAAATTGTGTCTATACAATGTCTACAAATTACCTTTTATTCATCAACATGACTACTGATTTGATTAAATACAGGCTTAATATGTTAGGACTTTTCTGCAAGAACCGTGAGCTTCTAGTTGTTCCCTAAGGACTATAAATGTTTGCTTAAACCCCAATTTTCTATTCAAAAGCTTTAAGGGTTGTTTTTGAATAAGAAAAATCATGTGTTAAAAATTCTAAATCTAAAGTAAGTGCTTTTAAGTAACTGAGAGTAGTATTACCATTTTGAAAAATAGAAATGTATCCTCATGAAACTAAGTTGAAAATTAGCTTAAATTTCCTCAGCTAATGAAATAAGAATGGTCATCTAAAATATTTATTAGAAGTTTTTCCTTGTCATTGGAAATAATCAGAATGATGAAAATCTGATGAAGATATGCCCCATGTTGGAAAAAGACTGTAGCACAAAGAATTTTTCTTTTGAAATTGATTAAAATGGTTATTTGTGTGGAGGAAGACTCTATTCACCTATGAATAAATGAAATAGAATATTTGTGAGATGACTGGGATCATGATGGTCTCCTGAAACTGGGACAGGATTCTACAAATTGGCTAAAGACTAGTGAACTATCAATATTGCCTTTGTTACTGAGCTTCTTTACTCGTCAGACTTTTAGTGGCCCAATTGTGAACAATGTAAGGAGGCCCTCATGGAATGAGGTATGGACAAAAAGGTCCTCATGTACTATTGATAATTTAGAGAAAAAAAAGTTTTGTAGAATGTTCAAATGCAAAGACTAAGAATAGAGAAAGTGAACAATGGGGGTGAGACTACTTCAGTTCCGTAAGGAACTTTTATCCATAAATCATGGTAATCTTGATTATCTCAATAATACTTCTCTCAACTCAGAAAATTTCTTTTACTCTACTCAATTAGTCCTTATTGTTTTGGTTGTGCCCTAGGATGCCACAACTCACTGTATAATATGCTCAGAACTAAGGATTTTGTGGTTGGCTTCCATTCAGTTGCCTTTTGAGCTTACGTATTGGGAGGATCCAGTTCTTAAATGGTTTTCCATTTATTGATTTTTCAGACCAAAGCAATTCTAACTTTTACATGCCAGTATTTTGTGGCTGATTTTTTAAAATTATGGTAAGCCTATAGTTTGTCATCCTAAACATGCCAAGTAATTGTCATGTCAGTTTTCCATAATGAAGGATATGTATTAGTTTCCTAGAGCTGCCATAACAAAGTATCATAAACTGGGTAGCCTAAACCAGTAGAAATGGATTCTCTCAAAATTTTTGGAAGCTAAAAATCCAAGATCAAGCTGCCAGTGGAGTTGGTTCTGTCTGAAGGCTCTGAGGGAGCATCTGTTAATGTTTTACTCCTAGCTTCTGGTGGTTGCCAGAAAGCCTTGCTTTGCAGACATAGCACTGAAATCTCTGTCTCGGTCATTATGTGGGGTTCTCCCTGTGTCCCTGTGTTTTTGCATGGCCTTCTTATAAATACACCAGTCATTGGATTTACGGCCCACCCTACTCCAGTATGACCTCATCTCAACTTGATTATACCTGCAAAGACCCTCTTTCTAGATAAACTCACATTCATAAATCCTGCGGGTTAGGACTTCAACATTATCTTTTTTGACGATGCAATTCAACCCATAACAAGATAATTTTGGAATTTTTATGTTGCTTGTTTCATTTTTCTTATATTAATTTTTTAAATCATCTACCTTATAACCCATTTTTAAAAATATGAGAACAAGAGGTGATCATATTGTACATAAGTATTGATATGTGTCCTTCTTATATAAGTATTTATAAATATATATGTATTACATATATGCTAGTTTTCACATTGTCAATAAAAAGCAATGAAAGGAAATTGTTTTTCATGTATTTTTAAAGCATTTTTAAATCTTAAATGTGTTCTTGTTCAATCAGATACTATTTTACTTAGAACTTTATAAAAGAGCAGCACTCCAAATTCATCCTGACATGAAAACCCACAGCAGTAATAAGTTACATTCTCAGATCAGGAAAAAGAAAATATGGTTCTTAAAATTTATAATGACTAAATCAATTAAGCCTGTAATTTCAAGTATATTTAATAAGTAGCTAATGAATTCTTTCTATGTGTAGGAAGCAATACTTAAAATTACAGAATGTATGAAGATGAGTGAGATACCACCTCTGTCTTCAAGTAGGATAACGTAAGTACAGAAGTAATTGTACTTCATCTCGGCCTTGTCATAGACCATTACCAGATCTGGGAGCTCGGGAACTGTAGTGACAGGAGAGGCAGTGGATGTTGTGTTCTAAGCCATTTACCTATGTCCTCACGGCAGCACAAATCCTAGACATTTTGATTTATTTTTCCCTCTATAATATTTTAACTAAAAATTGAGTTAATGAATCCCGGTTGGATAAGCATATTACTTCAAACAAAACAATAATGATACAAAGCAGTCTAAGATAATATAATTATGGATACACATATGAAAGGACCTCTGTGCTGTAAAAGTAGAAGAAAAAGATAAATAGGAATCATAAAATCTTAGAACTTGAGGATTTTAGACATTTTTTAATCTACCTCTCAATACAGGAATCCTTTTAAGCATTCCAGACATTATCTTTTAGCCTTCACTTAAAATCTTATAGTAATGAACTCACTCCGTCACATGAAATTTCATTCTATCATTGGGTAACTCTCACTATTAGGAAGCTCTTATATTAAAAGGGGGGATGGAGTTAAAACTTGCATCTAGGTAACCTGTTTCATTGGCTTTTTAGAATTGAGGCAAATAAAATGAGCTATTAAAAGCACACGAGTTAGGATTCTAATTCTGCATGAATCTTTGTCTCTGCTCCTTGAATTATTAGTACTCCCACTGCAGGATATATTTAATCTCATCTCCTAAATGAATTTTAAAAATTCACCTGGAAGCAACTATATATAAATATCCATGATGAAAATGCATGTATGGTACTTTGGGTATCTATGGAAAAAACTAATTATGATTTGCCTGATGTGTTTTTAAATATTTCAGATCTTAAAAGTTGTGTTTGAAATATCTTTCACAAAGCTAGACTTTACTGTCAGATAGTTGAAATTGTGCATATAGAAAATGCCAGAGTGGAAAGAGAGAGGATTAAAGATAGCGGTGTGAGAAGTGAGACAGAGGCTTCCTCCTAAAAACGCATATAATATGAAAATATAATTAATACAACTACTCCTGAAAGAGCAACAGGAAAGAGGACTGCGACAGACTGCATACACCTGGAGAAAAGAATAAACTTCACAAAACAGGGTAACACACCAAAGCTATGGCCCTGCAGAACCCAAGCCCTTCCCCAACCCCAGCTCATCTTCAGGAGTAAGAGAAATGGAGCGGCGAGGGAGTGGAAACCTGGGACTGTTGAATACCTAACTCCGGAGATCTGATCTGGGAGCACAAACCTACATTTCATGGTGCTTGCATGGTACTCTCGCGAGTAGGGGGTTCGAAAGCTAAGACAGGCAGAGTTCCTGGAGAGACTGAGATTCCGGCCACTTGTGGAAAGTGGGGATCCATATCTGGCTCCTCTGGGACAAAAGAAAGGTGGGTGGTCTGAGAGACTTCCTAACAAGGAAGCCCTTAGCAAGAGGGTTGCTAAAGGGGCAAGGATTGCACAGAGCTTACTGCTCAGGAGAAAGGACAGGTAGACAAAATTGTCTGGGTGCACTCTGCCCAGCACATTGGGAGCTTTCACGATCTTCCAGTGCTCCAGCTCCCTGGCTGCCTACACAGCTCCAAGAACCCCCTCCGTAATACGCAACCTACTGTGCCTTTCTCCTGGACAGCCCCACCTGGCTCACAAACCAGCAAAACCTACCCTGGCATTAGACCAGCCAGAGAGGGAAGATCTGTCTACAGCAACTACAAATGCAAAGCATAGAGGCTTTTACCTGTGTGACTGGCCCACTGGTTGAGGCAGTGGAGTGAGGCGTAGCAGCCGGGAAGCAGGAAACAGCTCTTTCCTACCCCCAGTCACCAACAACACTCCCCTGTGACCCCCGACATTGCTTCAGGGGCTGAGCACCTCCAGAGAGTAGAGCTCCTGGCCACTAGAGGGCGCCATATCTAAATATGAAATGCCAAAGGAACTTGGTTCAAAGTAAAATTATTAATACAACTACTGAGAAGGATTTAAGTGACATTGACCTCATGACCCCTCCTGAAAGGGAGTTCAAAATAAAAATCATTAACATGCTGATGGAGGTACAGAAAGATATTCAAGAACTCAGGAATGAATTCCGGTCAGAGATCCAATTCTTGAAGAGCACAATGGAGGGTATTAAAAGCAGATTAGATGTGGTGGAGGAGACGATAAATGAAATAGAAACTAGAGAAAAGGAATACAAAGAAGCTGAGGCACAGAGAGTAAAAAGAATCTCTAAGAATGAAAGAATATTGAGAGAACTGTGTGACCAATCCAAACGGAACAATATTCGCATTATAGGGGTACCAGAGGAAGAAGAGAGAGAAAAAAGGCAAAGAAAGTGTCTTTGAGGAGGTAATTGCTGAAAACTTCCCCAATCTGGGGAAGGAGATAGTCTCTCAGGCCATGGAGGTGCGCAGATCTCCCAACACAAGGGACCCAAGGAAGACAACACCAAGACATACAGTAATTAAAATGGCAAAGATCACGGGCAAGGACAGACTATTAAAAGCAGCCAGAGAGAAAAATAAGATAACCTACAAAGGAAAGCCCATCAGGCTATCATCAGACTTCTCAGCAGGAACCTTACAGGCCAGAAGGGAGTGGCATGATGTATTTAATGCAATGAAGCAGAAGGGCCTCGAACCAAGATTACTTTATCCGGCAAGATTATCATTTAAATTTGAAGGAGGGATTAAACAATTTCCAGATAAGCAAAAGCTGAGAGAATTTACCTCCCAAAAAGCATCTCTACAGTGTATTTTGGAGGAACTGCTATAGATGGAAGTGTTCCTAAGGTTTAATAGTTCTCACCAGAGGTGATAAAACCACAGTAAAGAAAGTAAAACAGCTAATTACTAAGCAAATGCAAAATTAAATTAACTATCCCCAAAGTCAATCAAGGGATAGACAAAGAGTACAAAATATGATACCTAATATATAAAGAATGGAGGAGGAAGAAAAGGAGGAGAAAAAAAAAAGAACCTTTAGACGGTGTTTGTGATAGCATATTAAGTGAGTTAAGTTAGACTCTTAGATAGTAAGGAAGTTAACCTTGAACTTCTGGTAACCACGAATCTAAAGCCTGCAATGGCAATAAGTACATACCTATCGTTAATCACGCTAAATGTAAATGTACTGAATGCACCAATCAAAAGACAACAGTCACTGAATGGATAAAAAAAAAGACCCATCTATATGCTGCCAACAAGAGACTCCCTTTAAACCCAAAGACATACACAGATGAATGTGAAGGGATGAAAAAAGATATTTCATGTAACTAATAGGGAGAAAAAAGCAGGAGTTGCAGTACTTGTATCAGACAAAATAGACTTCAAAACAAAGAAATTCACAAGAGACAAAGAAGGACATTACATAATGATAAAGGGGTCAATCCAACAAGAAGATATAACCATTATAAATATCTATGTGCCCAACGCAGGAGCACCTACATATGTGAAACAAATACTAACAGAATTGAAAGAGGAAATAGAATGCAATGCATTCATTCTAGGAGACTTCAATACTCCACCCACTCTGAAGGACAGATCAACCAGAAAGAAAATAAGTAAGGAGACAGAGGCACTGAACAACACATGAGAACAGATGCATCTAACAGACATCTACAGGACTCTACACTGAAAAGCAGCAGAATACACATTCTTCTCAACTGCACATTGAACATTTTCAAGAATTGATCATATACTAGGCCACAAAAAGAACCTCAGTAAATTCAAACAGATTGAAATTGTACCAACCAGTTTCTCAGACCACAAAGGTATGAAACTAGAAATAAATTACACAAAGAAAATGAAAAATCCCACAAACAAATGGAGGCTTCACAACATGCTGCTAAATAACCAATGGATCAATGACCAAATAAAACAGAGATCAAACAATATATGGAGACCAATGACAATGATAATTCAACACCGCAAAATCTGTGGGATACAGCGAAGGCCGTGCTAAGAGGAAGTTATATTGCAATACAGGCCTACCTCAAAAAAGAAGAACAATCCCATATGAGCAGTCTAAACTCACAATTAACGAAACTAGAAAAAGAAGAAAAAATGAGACCCAAAGTCAGTAGAAGGAGGGACATAATAAAGATTAGAACATAAATAAATAAAATCGAGAAGAATAAAACAATAGAAGAATCAATGAAAGCAAGATCTGGTTCTTTGAGAAAATAAACAAAATAAATAAACCCCTAGCCAGACTTATCAAGAAAAAAAGAGAGTCTACTCACATAAAGATAATCAGAAATGAGAAAGAAAAAATCACTATGGACACCACAGAAATACAAAGAATTATTAGAGAATACTCTGAAAAATTATATGCTAACAAACTGGATAACCTAGAAGAAATGGACAACTTTCTAGAAAAATTCAACTTTCCAAGGCTGACCCAGATAGAAATAGAATATCTGAACAGACCAATTACCAGCAATGAAATTGACCTGGTAATGAAAAACCTGCCTAAGAACAAAACCCTTGGACCAGATGGCTTTACCACTGAATATTATCAAACATTTAGTGAAGACCTAATACCCATCCTCCTTAAAGTTTTCCAAAGAGTAGAAGAAGAGGGAATACTTCCAAACTCATTCACTGAGGCCAGCATCACCGTAATACCAAAACCAGGCAAAAACACCACAAAAAAAAGAAAATTACAGATCAATATCCCTGATGAAAATAGATGCAAAACTACTCAACAAAATATTAGAAAACCGAATTCAAAAATACATCAAAAAGATCATCCATCATGATCAAGTAGGATTTATTCCAGGGATGCAAGGAGGGTACAACATTCGAAAATCCATCAACATCATCCACCACATCAACAAAAAGAAGGACAAAAACCACATGATCACCTCCATAGATGATGAAAAAGCATTTGACAAAATTCAACATCCATTCATGATAAAAACTCAATAAAATGGGTATAGAGGGCAACATAATAAACATAATAAAGGTCATATATGACAAACCCACAGCCAACATTATACTTAACAGTGAGAAGCTGAAAGCTTTTCCTTTAAGATCGGGAACAAGACAAGGATGTCCACTCTCCCCATTTCTATTCAACATAGTACTGGAGGTCCTAGCAACGGCAATCAGACAGCACAGAGAAATAAAAGGCATCCAGATTGGCAAGGAAGAAGTTAAACTGTCCCTGTTTGCAGATGACATGATATGGTACATAGAAAACCCTAAAGAATCCACTCCAAACTACTAGATTTAATATCTAAATTCAGCAAAGTTGCAGGATACAAAATTAATATGCAGAAATCCGTGGCATTCCTATACACTAACAATGAACTAGCAGAGAGAGAAATCAGGAAAACAATTCCATTCAAAGTTGCATCAAAAAGAATAAAATACCTAGGAATAAACCTAACCAAGGAAGTGAAAGACCTATACTCTGAAAACTACAAGACACTCATGAGAGAAATTAAAGATACCAAGAAATGGAAACACATCCCATGCTCATGGATAGGAAGAATTAATATTGTCAAAATGGCCATCCTGCCTAAAACAATCTACAGATTCAATGCAATTCCTGTCAAAATACCAAACAGCATTCTTCAGTGAACTAGAGAAAATCGTTCTAAAATTCATATGGAACCACAAAAGATCCCGAATAGGCAAAGGAATCCTGAGAAGGAAGAATAAAGCTGGGGGAATTATGCTCCCCAACTTCAAGCTCTACTACAAAGCCACAGTACTCAAGACAATTTGGTACTGGCACAAGAACAGACCCATAGACCAACGGAACAGACTAGAGAGTCCTGATATAAACCCAACCATATATGGTCAATTAATATGTGATAAAGGAGCCATGGACATACAATGGGGAAGTGACAGCCTCTTCAACAACTGGTGTTGGCAAAAATGGACAGCTACATGCAAGAGAATGAAACTGGATTATTGTTTAACCCCATACACAAAAGTAAACTGGAAATTGATCAAAGACCTGAATGTAAGTCATGAAACCATAAAATTCTTAGAAGACAACATAGGCAACAATCTCCTGAATATAAGGATGAGCAACTTCTTCCTGAACACATCTCCTCAAGCCAGAGAAACAAAAGGAAAAATGAACACATGGGACTGCATCAGGCTAGAAAACTTCTGTATGGCAAAGGGCACCATCAACAGAACAAAAAGGCATCCTACAGTATGGGAGAATATATTTGTAAATGACATATCTGACAAGGGGTTAACATCCAAAATATATAAAGAACTCACACGCCTCAACACCCAAGAAGCAAATAACCCAATTACAAAATGGGTAGAGGATATGAAGAGACAATTCTCCAAAGAAGAAATTCAGATGGCCAACAGACACACGAAAAATGCTCCACATCACTAATCACCAGGGAAATGCAAATTAAAACCACAATGAGGTATCACCTCACACCAGTAAAGATGGCCACTATCCAAAAGACTAAGAACAACAAACGCTGGCGATGATGCGGAGAAAGGGGTACCCTCCTACACTGCTGGTGGGCATGTAAGCTAGTTCGACCATTGTGGAAAGCAATATGGAGGTTCCTCAAAAAACTAAGAATAGAAATACCATTTGACCCGGGAATCCAACCCCTTGGAATTTACCCAAAGAATACAACTTCTCAGATTCAAAAAGACACATGCACGGCTATGTTTATCACAGCACTATTTACAATAGCCAAGAAATGGAAGCAACCTAAGTGTCCATCAGTAGATGAATGGATAAAGAGGAGGTGGTACATACACACAATGGAATACTATTCAGCCATAAGAAAGAAATAAATCCTACCATTTGCAACAACATGGATGGAGCTGGAGGATATTATGCTCAGTGAAATAAGCCAGGCAGAAAAAGACAAGTGCCAAATGACTTACCTCATTTGTGGAGTATAACAAAGCAGCAAAACTGAAGGAAGAAAATAGCAGCAGACTCACAGACTCCAAGAAGGGAGTAGCGGTTATCAAAGGGGAGGGGTGTGGGAGGGCTGGTGGGGAGGGTGGGAGAAGGGGATTGAGGGGTATTCTCTTTAGTCCACATGGTGTGTTGGGTCACGGGGAAAGCAGTGTAGCACAGAGAAGGCAAACAGTGAATCTATGTCATCTTACTACACTGATGGACAGTGACTGCATTGGGGTATATTTGTGGACTTGATAATATGGGTAAATGTAGTAACCACATTGTCTTTTCATGTGAAACCTTCATAGAGTATATATCAATAATACCTTAATTAAAAATTTTAAATAAATAAATAAAACAATTAAAGAAAAAGAAAAAGAAAAGGACAGAGAACAATAAGTACTCTGGCAAAAAAGTAGCTTTGTTTCCCTTAAATTCCATGATATCTCACAGATTTTTTAAAATATCGCTCTTAACTCAAAAGTAAATAAGACTGATTTTTACAAATGTCTATAATATATAGGTGGAGAGAGTCACACATCATACAGGAATCTTGGAAGGCTGCTCAACTTTCTTAATGGTGCGACTTAATGAACATAGTCTCTAAAAAGAAATGCATTAAATTAATGCAGTTAATAACTGAATCGTATAAATTGAACCATAAGGTATATGTAGGAAATTAGAGCTCTCTGTGGCATTATTGACAGCAAAGTACACTGGTAACACAATTGTTCATAGCAACTTTTTAGGACAGTGACAAGACTACATTATTAGTGAATACAGGAGTTTGGAGACCTGACTTGTAGCTCCAGCTCTGTCCCTAGCTGTATATGACTTTGGACAGGTCACTTCACCTCTTTCCAATCTGTAAAATGGAGCTGGACTAGATATTTATAAGTTCCTTTCTGTCTCTTAAAATTTTGTTGATTCTGTAAAAACATCTGCCTTCATCTTTGCTAGCATAACAGTGAAAGTCATGATGGCATTAAACTTCAGAAGGCTTTAAGAAAATATTTAGGAAATTAGAAAGCTTGATACCTAATATTCTGATTCTTTCTGGGGACAAGTAACTCATTTTGTTCAGCCTCATCAATAGCTTCCTCTCTTCCATGAATTATTCATGCTTTATGATGAAATGTGGAAAGCTAATTTCCCCCTGGTTTCCTGTTTTGTATGGATAAATGGCCCTCTCTGGATTTCCATATTAATAACAAGTTCCCACTGACAAAGCATTCACCATAAAATGTTCTTTCTTCTGTAACTACAGCTTGAGACAAAACATAGTAAAGATGTGCTTGGTGTGTTTGTTTCAGAGAAACAAAGGAGACAGGCCAAAAGGTACATCAACTATAAAAACTCTGTCCTAATACACATTTTGAAGTGCTCAACTAGTTCTAAAAAGCAGTCTATCAGCAAAACAGCTTTTACTTCTTCCATGATAATTATCACATGGCTATAAGAAAAATTGCTCTAACTTTAGTTGATGTCTTGGCATGGGTCTTGTGCTTGGTAACTCCCCACTGAGCACAAAGAAAAAGGACATACTTCAAAGTTGCAAACAGCTGGTTTGGGACTTTGCTGTGGAAGGAAGTATTTTGAAATTACATTATCCAGAAGAGGAACCTAATTATATTTTCCATTTCCAATCTCACTCTTCTGAGAAGAAGGGTTTAGTTTGCTTCTTTATCTAGGCTTATGTTATATTCTGCAAGAGTTTATATCAGGTCCTATTCTTGGATAATCTTTTCGTAAGTGTGAGGTTTTTAGAAAGGAAGGTGCTGAGCCTAGCATGTTGGGGTTATTAAGGGAACCACAGTTTGAACTCCCTTATACTTGATTTGGAATACATTCCCATGCCACATTGATTAGCAGAGATTTTAAGGTTTTTTTATAAT